>JAKWJA010000292.1:0-263044 GCA_027704765.1 Solanum habrochaites
TAGAGAAGATCTAGGAAACTAAAATAATAATTGTAGTCCATTGCCGGGGGAACTTCAAGGCCAATCAAGACATGAAAAGAAGATCCAGTCCAAGCTAGAAGCGTTTTTAGCTCACCCTGGATCCGACGTGATGAAGATTGGCTGAAGTTGCGGTTGAGTTGAAGACGATGGTACATTTTTCGCACTCCCACAAATAGCAAAGAAATAAACAATTACAAGTAGGGGTCAGTACAAAAACACGAGTACTGGGTAGAAGGTATCATCGGCCAAACTCAAAAAGGGAAGGGCAATATATTCAGATAATATATAAAATCAAATAATTATTCTTAAAAGGTGATTAGCAAAACCCAAGTATAAAAATCATTTACAAAGTACAAAACCAACCCCATCCATTGAGAACAAAGCACTCCACACCATAATCTTTTGGGAAACACTTTCTTTGGATTTGAGTATATAACATATTTCAAGATTCATTATCTTTATCCCTCCCATGTCGGTAAGTGGACACTCTTGCTAATCACTACTCTATCCTGGTGCCGGACGTGACACCCGATCCATATACTTTCCCTTGTGCCGGGAAAGTGGACACCGGATCCATATACTATCCTAGTGCGGAACGTGACACTTTCCGATCCATATACTCTCCTGGTGCCGGAAACGTGTAACTCTGGATCAATATACATCCTGGTGTGGAACGTGACAACACCAGATCCATATATTCTCATGGTGTCGGAAACGTGAACACTCCGATCCATATTACTATCCTGGTGTCGGAACGTGACACCCGATTCCTCATTACTATCCTGGTGTCGGAACGTGACACCCGATCCTCTATTACATCCTGGTGTCGGAAACGTGGGACACCCGCTCCTCTATTACTATCTGGTGTTGGAACGTGGACACCCGAGGATTCCTCTAATTATCAGTAACTTTAGTTCATTCAAGCCTTCTTCAGCCAACCTTTGCCCACTCATGATCCCGATAGATATACTTTTGTCCCGCCCTCTTCCCCTTCTCCCGCCTTTCTTTGTCCGCCATTCCTCCATTTCTTTCCCCCAAATTTTCCTCCTTCTTCCCCCCCCCCCCCCCCACCTACTAGTAACCGTCCCCTTCTACCCTTCGTTTCCTTACACACCAACCCCCACCCAACCTTCTTTTTCGACCAAGGCATCATCATTCACAAGTAACTGTAGGATTTAAGATTCAATGCCTCCAAAAATAATTCTAGTTTCATCACATTATATTATATAAAACTCAATCAGAATCACCACACTTAAGCATATAGAAGGGTTACAATACTACCCAATACAATCATTCGCTATTAATGAGGGTTTTACTATGAAAATAGCATAAACCAATAACCGACCTCCACCGAAGAAATAGCGTTCAACAAAAGCTATCTTCACCAAAGCTGCCGTTCTTCCTCTCTCTCGATCGATCGTTTTCCCTCTCTTTGTTCTTTTATATTTTTCTTATTCAAAACCTTTTCTTACCCGTAATTAGCAGATTAATTAAAAGGGTTTTATAAAGATGATAAAATACCCCCACTAACTTGTTTCAAGGGGTCTCCCTGTTTAACCCCCAATAATTAAATTATGAACATTAAACCACTAACTGTATAATTATTAAGCAGGAATAGTCCAAAGCGGCCCCTTAAAATAGTTTAAACAGAAATCCGAACCAGTCAGGGTCACGCAGCTTGTGAAGGCGTCCTGCATGTCCGTCACAAAGTTCAGAGACTCGATGTCAGTAAAAGGTTTGTGACGGCCCACATCATGTGAGGACGGTTCGTCGTCACCCGTCGCGACGTTAGAGGGGGGGGGGGGGGGGGGGGGGGGGAAGGGGGGGTCGCTCTCAGTACCCAATTTTTCTAAGTTCTAAGTGTTTTTGCGAAAAACAAGGCCCCCTCGACGGTCCGTCGTGGCCCATGACGGTTCCGTCGTGGGATCCATCGACTCAAGCCAGTTTTTCCAGAAATAAAATCTGTTGCCTCAAAACGACTAAACATGTCGTTACAATCACCTAATGCTCCTTTAACATTCGTAGGGGCTCAAAGCTGATATGAATGCGAGAATGCAACTAGGGATTTCTTATTTTTGATTTAGTTTGAATTCCAGAATTCAAGGGGGAGAAATGAGATTATCAAGAGGATGTGTGAACTATTTGCTTCCATCCTGAATTTGCAGAAGACATGATTTGGCCAAGATCAGCATGTTCTTCTGCATCAAGAGTGCACATAATCTTCTGGGGATCTTGATGTACTCTGGCTGGAGTTTGGAGTAGTTACCAGGTACCATATCATTCCTGTTCAACCTCAGCATCTTCTTCAGACTGGACGATGATTCTGATCATCACAATCATTTTTATTCGTTTGTGATGCATCAGCTTCAGCTCCTTCAAATCGTCTTGGATTTGGAGCATTTTCAGCCATAATCATTTGATCCATAATTCTTCAAGATGCCATTTTCATCAAAGACAAACCATGAATGCTTTCTTCCAATGAATTGTGTTCGTTGGGTGAATATTCTGTAGCTTTGCTTGATGAAGAATATCAAAACCAAATTACTCCTTCATCACTTCTGGATCAACATTTTCCTAGATCATCCTTCCCCTTATTCAGCACAAAAACATCTGCATCCAATGCTCTAAGATTAGATCAGCATTGGCATTCTGTTGTTGAGCAGTTCGTATGGAGTCTAGTTTAAACCACAACTCTTATTAGACAACTGTTCGTAACATTGACATGCGTGTTAAACATACTTCGCCCAGAAAAACTTTGAGGAAGATTTGATTCCAATAATCATGGTTCTGGCAAGGTCACCAAGGTTCTGTTTCTTTCTTTCCACTACTCATTTTGTTGAGGAGTTCTTAAGAGCAGTGGAATTATGGCTTGTACCATTTTCCATTACAGAATCTATATAGTGTTGTGTTTCAAACTCTGTGCCATAATCAGATCGAAATGCTTGCAAACAACTGATTCAAGTGGTTTGAATCATTTTTGAGAATACCACAGCTCTTCAGCTGTATCTGCCTTTGTCTCAAAAAATTCTCGTCCAGGTGTATCTTGCATAGTCATCAACAATCACCAAAAGGGGACTTTTGCCAGTTTCTGCTTTGAAAACCTTCAAGGGTTTTCCACACAGGTTCCATATGAAGCATCTTCTAAGGTTCTTGATGATGTTACCTGATCTTGGGTTTTTAAAAGATGATCTGATTGCTTTCCTTTAACACAAGCCTTCACAATTTTATTTTCAGCAAACTTCATTTTGGGCCAAACCTCGGACCCATGTCCTTAGAAATTAACTTGTTCAATAAAGTGAACTCACATGTCCCCAGCCTACGATTGCCAGAGTCAGCATTTTCGTTTTGAGCATATAAAGGAAATGTTAAGTCATCTCAGAGACGTTTCCAAGTTTGCCACATATATATTTTACTTCTGTTGCAGTGAGAAATTACTTTGTTTTAGTTAAAACTCACCACAGTGCATTTCTCAGAAGTAAAACTTTGACCTCATTTCCTTTTTATTCAGATTTGTGACACACTTAGCAAGCTTGTACTTAAACCAATCCCACATGGGTAAAACATTGTCAATTGAATCTTCAAGCGATCTTCCTACTTTGCCAACTCCCAAAATGTACCCCTTCTGTCCATCACCAAATGAGAAACCTCACACTTGGAGGGTTCTTGATTGAGAGGAAGTTACTGACATTCCACCAGTCATAGTGGATTAGGGAGCAACCCAATATCCTTTACCAACATGCTGCTGTCCTCTCACTCACCTGCACCAAAAGTCACTTGTTAAGCGTGGGAACCCAAGTTCAGGCTTGAGTTCCCAGTAGGCAGACAAAGGGAGTGTGATTAGATTGTACTGGTCCAATATGGTTAGATTTTGGAAGCTTTTCTAACAAAAGACATAGGAGCAGGAACAAATTTTTTTTTTTTAAATCTTGTGAGTGAACAGGCTAGGTAGGACAGGTCTCTATTTGACATTTGGTCTTTTCAAACATAATTAGAGTACCTTCACATGGTTTCTTCCAGCTAACATTTACTCATTCTCAAAGTCCATTCTTCCACAATTGAAGACACAAAGATTGTCAGACAACAAACACATTACTACTGTGAGGATTATAAGGAGGACTTATGTTCGATTCCTACGTCCTTTCCTTTATTGAAATTACTTTGATTTGTCGCATTTGACAGACACTTGAGGATTTGGTCCCACTTAATAGCTTTTCAAGTTTCTTCCGTAAGTGTCACAATATCCTGTTCTAATTTGTTATCTTTTCAAGTGACAGGACCTACGATGTCTCAGAGTTTTTCAAATTTTCTTGAATTTCAACTTGCAGACTATTTGACTTCCATTCAGCTTTTCAGCTTCTGCATAATCTGATTCAACTGTTCTTCAGTTTAGGTTATTTGGGAACTCTAGAGACACCATTCTTGCATTTTCTCTCTCAAGATTTAACTTGTTTTCAGTTAAGCTTTCAAGTTCAGCATTCATGGGGTTTCTTTCAGATGGTTAACTCTATCACATAATTCGAGCATGGACTTTTTGCCAAAAGTTCTCAAATTTTTTAGGAGAATATTTATCCAAGTCCAATTTTCATGTCAAGAAGAGGTTACATGGATTGTCCTATTCTTATTTTCAGTCTGATCCCATGAGAGCAAACATTTTCATGAAGACAGTTTCCTCACTCATGCACAAACAATCATAGAAACATACCGTTTTGTCATAGGATCTTTGAATCATTGAAGAATCCCCCCAAGAAGGCAAGAGCCTTTTGACCAACCATTTCAGCAGCAGCTTTACGATCTCCTCTTACCAGGTAACCAGGTCCACTTCTATTTTCTTTGTCACCCCTGTGTTTTTGATGTTTCCTTGTTTTCATTCTTGAGCAAAAAGACACGTCTGAGGAAGTGCCCCAGATTCTACACCTGTAAGCAAGTATCACCTGGGCAGCATTTCGAGTACCACTTGTTCCTTCTTTAATAAATTTTGTTTGTCCTCACAATTTTTGAAATATTACTGGATGAGGTATGCCATATCATCATTCATCACTTGAAATCTTTCATCTGCTTTATTACTTTTGCATCAATGCTTGTCCTTCTACGGCTTCCTTCTTTGACCATAAATCATAGTTTCGATTCATCTCATGTGTTTTCAGATTCAAATCAAGGCATTCCATAGTCAACACCTTTCAAGGGTCCTTGGCTTCTGTAATGGCATCAAATTTGCTCTCCCAGACTTTGGAAGAATTCGAAGCACGTTCCTGACTTGTTTGTCATGCTCGGGTTCACCCAGACTTCGCAGCTCATTGGTAATGGAAGACAACTTGGTGAAAATGTCATGTATTGTTTCTCCTTCCTTCTATTTTAAGTTATCATACCGTGAGGTAAGCATGTCAACTTAGATTCTTTGGACTTCTTGGTTCAGTTCGCTTTAATGGCAGTCTTCAAGCAGTCGAGATTTCTTTAGCAGCTCACAGGCTGGACACCTGTGTAATCATCAGGTCCGATCCCACAGACCAGAAGAGTTTTAAGGGGGGGGATTGAAACCTGTTAAATCATTTTTCATGTCACGTTGTAGCTTCGTCATTATTTATGCCTGGCTTTGGAACAGTAATGGTCCCTTATCTTCCATTCCTTTTCTTCCATCATAGGAACAAATGGTCCATCTAGTACAATATCCCATAACTCTCGTATTCAGCCATGAGGTAGGGTAGCATGCATTCTAACTTTCCCACCAACTGTAGAAATGTCCATTGAAAACGAGGAGGTCTGTGTGATGATCTGACACACTGTCTTCGAGGTTAAGTGGAGCTCATTCTGTTAGAGGCAATTATCATTTCCTTGGTGTTTTTAAAAAATAGATAGTGCCTGCTTGATACCACTGATAGAATATAGTCTTCAACCTAACAAAGTAATGGACCAGATTCCCTTCATACCACTCGAAAAAATTACCAGAAAGTAAATGCAGTTGTTTATGTATAAATCAACAAATGATTTCCGTGGGACAACCTCCTTACTTAAGGGAGTAAAACTACGACCTGTCTCACAAGATTTTCAATCGTTTTCCACTAATCTTTCAAAATCAAAAGTAATAACAACACCGATTACACCAACAGTAAAAAGAGTTATCAATTCTTACCGTTAAGCAATAGTCCTCTATTGTTAAACAAGCCTAAGTAGAAAAAAAAATCTACCCACGAAGCTATCCCAATGTTAAAACCTAGACCTTGTAACACAACACACCAAGTCCTTTATGGATTCAAGAATGGTTTACAGTTTAAGAACAAGGACAGATCCTAAATAACGTAAACGGAAAAGCTCAGATAATGCTTGTTGTTCTTGGAATAATTATGCCTTTGCTGTGTGTAGTAGCCATTGCAGAGGGTTTCGTGAAAGTTTTTATCAAGTCGCAAAATACTACACAAAATGATTTGGAAAAGTGCCTTTTATATGGGCAAGTCACTCTTTCCTAAACTTCTTTGCCCATTGGCTTGAAAAGTCTACTTTCTGACGCAATCGAAAAAAAATGTGCACCCGACTTTAGGTCCCATATACAGCTGGCAATAGAATGGATTCTCATCATGAGAGCTGGATACCTTACTAGGCCCTGGGTTGTTTCATCTGCAATATTTCAAACAAGACAACTGCAATAATCAAGTAGGAAAATCGGTACCTTATGAGGTCCCTAAGTTGTGTCAAAATCTCAAAAACTCACAAATAACAGGAAGAGAAAACAAAATTGGCTGCCATGTGCCTTGTAAGTTTTTTGTTTTTTACAAATATTGTTAACTAGGGTTCAAAAAAAATATTGAACACAATTAAGAAATTTCAAATATAGCTGTTTGTAGTTGCATGATCTATTTCCCAATATCCTTTTTTTAAATTATAATCTTCCATGCATTCTTTAGTTAACTACAAAATATCTTATCATTATTTTTATGGAAAAAGAATAATAGTATATTTGTTGAAGATAAGCTTCGTACATTTGTGGTAGTATATTTCTAGAAAATTGTAGAGTGAGTACACAACATTAACTTGCAGCAAAAAAAATTCACAACAACTTTTTTTATATAATTTGATATATTGAGTATAACATATAAGACAACATGATAGAAAATATAAAAAACAAGAGTTCTAGAGACTATCATCTTCCTTGATGCAGTTGTTGTTGTTTATGTCTACAGGTTCCACAGGTGGTGGGTACGTGTTGCTTTGTTCTTTAAACGTTGTTGGTTTCATGCACAATTATATTTATTATTGAATTCTACTAATATTTTTTAAATGTGAAAATTGAAATTATATCCACTATAACAATATATATATTGTTGTGAAGGTCAAACTTCATTATCATTTTGATTTTAAGACATATCAGCCTAGAATAAAATGTAAATCATTTACACAGAATTTAATATAAATAAAATATTTAAAAATTATTTAAAGAGTACATTGTTTACCGTCGAAAACTCAATCTCCCAGCATAAAAAAAAGAGTTTTGAAATTGAAGTTCTTGTAACGTAAATAAATAATAATTTGTTTAAAACCCAAATTTACAACATTAGGAGTTTTGAAGTCACTACCTTCTTCTTGGGTGTAGTTGGGCACACTCGTAGATACTTTAGCATAGTCAAAAAACATGGTAATACGGAATGTCAGAAGTAGACAATGATAAATTTGTGTTGGCCTCATATTGAATTCTTGAAAATCCCATATTATGTTCATCTATATGAAAACCTCCCGAATTTGATGTTGATGATGACAAATTTTCATTTGGTGGAGGATAATGTTGTTGAAAGTTCAACCGCGTATTCAAATGGGCAGCATTCATAGCATCTCTAGGATAAGCCCAATATTATGTGGCATATATAATGTTATTCATAAAAGACAAGATTACAATTGAAAATAAAATCAAGAAATAAATCTCTCAGGCTAAGGCGCGGATAATCTCGCTCTCATTAAGGCGATTTCATCAAGCACACTGCAGCCAAATGTTTTTTCACTGGTCCCATTAGTAGTCTCTTTGGAATTGTCCCCTCCAGGAACAAACAAACCTTCACAAAGTATATTCAACAAACTCTGGATGAAGAGATGAGTCCAAAGATCCACAAAAAGAATACATTCCCTTCAATAATAAGGAAATCTCTTTTTGAATAACTCTTTCACTTTATATTTTCTCTTGTGTGTTATTAAACCAAATGAAGATCACCCACTATTTTATATTACAAGAAAGTCTTCCTAGCAATGAATATGAATATAATGGGGTAGTAAATAATGAAGATAATTGCCTTAGGAGTTACATATGTTACAAAGAATAATGGTGAATAAAGAGTGAAATAAAGTGAGTGCATCATGCCACTAAAGGGCAGAATGAAGAATGCCACTTACGGGCAGAATGTAGAGTTTCACAACAGCACAATAATGTGCACCAGATGAAAATGTCAGCAGCGATTGAATCAATATAACTAAGCCTCATAATACAATTAGTTCAGCCTCCCTGATAGAGTTAACAATTATAGTTCACTTTTTTATCTCTCACAAACAACACCATCACCTTAAGTAAAAACATAACCAGTGGTAGAATAGGAATAACCTGATAAAGTGTTCCAATCTGCATCACAAAAGCCTTCAAGTACAACAAGATATTTTTTAAAGAACAAATCACAATTTTTGTTCCAATTAGATATATTTTAACTCTTGTTATAGCATGCTAATGTTTATTATCAGGCTTGCTTGTAAACCTACCCAGTATTGGTACTACATATGTGTTAGACCCGTAAACTACTTCATCTAACTATGTGTAGGCATGACAAACATTTGGGCATTGGTCTTGACATGTATGTGGGCAATACTACGCAACAAAAGTTCAAGGTTCTTGGGTTTTGGCAAAAATAATTCTAAATGTTTGCAGTAGGCCGAAATATTCTAAATGTTGGAATGTTGTAATTTCGGTTATGTGTTTAAATGCATTTAAATCGAAAATATTCTATTTGTTAGAAATATTTAGTGCTGAAACTTAGTCTGAATTTCTCGTGGTTGATACGTGTTGGGAAACATGTTTAGATTTAACCATCGTAATTGTCTTGTGCAATAATTTTAAAAGGGGTAGAAATTCGTCTAAAGCAGATGATGAATGTTCTCACCTTAGACTAATTCGGGAAGATTTTTCATTGCATTTATTTGATATTAATAAATGTTGAGAAGATATCTTCTAAAGTGTTGTTCACTATTTATTTTTTCTGCCTAAGAAACAAAGTTAAAATATTTTATACTTAGTTAAAAACGTGAAGGTTGTAGGCTGATGTTTGTAGGCGTTTTCATACTGCCTAGGATTTGTTTTAAATAAAAAAAAACTTACCCTCTTTCAATTGGTATTAGAGAGAGGTTGAACGATGGTGAAAAACACTAAAATGTGGGAATTGACAAGCAAAATTGAAGCCTTTGTTGGGATAACTGATGAAAATCTGGAAGACACAACGTTTTTAGATCTTTTGACACAAATCATTGATTTGAGATTAGAAGCTGCAAAAGTTCAAGGTGAAGTCCGTGTATATAAAAAAGATGTAGATGGTAACATTGTTGAGATCTTGAATTTTTGTGATACTACGACATTACAATTGATAGGACTGCAAAAAAAAAGTGAGTATCTTAACTCAGAGATCGTTGTATTATGTCAAGCTGTGGCAACATTAGGTTCAACTTGTGGGTAATCATCTAAGGTTAAAATTCTGGAACCTAAAGCCTTTGGTGGCGCAAGAAGTGCTAAAGAAATGAAAAACTTTATGTAGGATATGGAACAATATTTTACTGGTGCAAGGGTGCTTAAGACAGACAAGTTGAATATCACTACAATGTACTTGATTAGTGATGTTAAAATTTGGTGAAGTACTCGAAATGCAGATGATTAAGTGCTAATTGACTTAGAGTTGATACGTGAACCAAGTTAATAAAGGAAATGTGCGATTAATTCTTCCTAGCAATGCATCATGGCATGCAAAGGACAAGTTGAAGAGGCCAAGACAAACATATTTGGTGCGAGATTATATTAAAGAATTTACCTATGAGATGTTACACATTCAAATTATGAATGATGAAGATAAATTACATAACTTCATTTCGGGAATGCAAGTCTGGGCTCAAAACAAACTTCGAAGGCAAAATGTTAAGAATCTGCCCTGGGCAATTGTTGTTGGTGATTTGTTTATTGATTTCCGGATGACTCAATCTGTTACTAATGTTACTTCTACTTCAAAATCCAAGATAAACGGTGAGAAAAAGGGGTAGTGGAAAAAGGAGAATCGTAAGTACAATGTTAACGACAAGGTGAAGATACAATTGAAGGACTATAAAGATAGAACAAAGTGTAAAGATGGTAATTCAATGGAATGTTGGACTTGTGGTGGTCCTCATTTGGCTAATTCTTGTTCAAATCAAGAAAAGTTAATGCTTTGATTTCTGAAATGTGAATTATGGGGAGGAGGATGAAGAAGTTGTGGCATCCATGGTGAATATGTTGGGTTTATCTTTCAATCACAATACGTTGGTTAATAATGTTGAAGGGACGTCTAGTACTTTGAATCCACATGCTCCATTTATTCATATAGAAATGAAAGTTAAGGAACAAAGTGTGATGTGTATCATTTATACAGGGGCTACTCATACGTTTATGGATGTAAAGATTGCACAAAAATTGGGGCTTAAGTTGACTAAAAGACCTTCCTACGAAAAAACAGTCAATTCTAACGCACAAGCCAATGTGGGCATGGCTTATGAGGTTTCTATCGACTAGAAATTAGGAGGGAAAACATAATTTGATGGTGATAAAACTTGGTGAGTTTGAAATCATATTTGGTATTGATTTTCTACAAAAATATCAGTTTGTTTAATTTTCTCATTTAGATGGAATGATGGTTATGAATGAGATCAATGCTTGATTTCTTAAGGGTGTTCATCCATTTGGAAATGTTAGTAAAGGTTCAAAGAAGAAAGACAAGGGAATTTTGTTGTATACTATGTCAATCGACAAATGGTTGAAGAAAGGTGATGAAACTATACTTGTTACCGTAGTCGAATTGAAACCTGATGTTACGACAGAAGTGCCTAATGTGTTGCTGAATTATTGAAACAATATGTTGTTGTAATGCTTCCTGAATGACCGAAGAAATTCCCGCCAAGGAGGGATATTGATCAAAAATTAAGTTTCTGCTAGGTACGATTTCTCCTGCACAAGATCCTTATTTGTATGGCTCCTAAGCAGTTGGCTGAATTGCATAATCAGTTAAATGAGTTGTTGAAGGCTGGTCTGATTCAACCATCTAAGGTTACACATGGTGAGCCTGTTTTATTTCAAAAGAATCAAGATGGGATGATGAGAATGGGTGTGGATTATAGGGCACTAAACAAGGAAACTGTGAAGAACAAGTATTTGGTTCCGTTGGTGCAGGATTTGATGGACATGTTGAGCAAGACATGCTGGTTCACTAAACTTTATCTCAGGGCATCTTGTTGGCAAGTTAGAATAGTAGAAGGTGATGAACCTAAGACTACATGAGGAACTAGATATGGTTCATATGAGTTCCTTGTGATGCCATTAGGGTTAAATAATGCTCTGGATATGTTTTTAAACTTAATGAATGATGTGCTATTTGAATATCGTGATAATTTCGTTGTTATCTATATGGATGGTATTGTTATCTATAATCGAAGGTTGGAGGAACATGATAATAACCTAAGTTTGACTCTGTCTCAATTTAGAAAATATACACTTTATGTTAAGATGGAAAAGTTAGAATTTTCTCAACAATATTTAAAAGTTGTTGGGCATCTCGTTAGTAAAAATCATGTTTGAATTGATCCTAAGAAAGTGCAGGTCATTGTTGATTAACAGGAACCTCGTAATGTTAAGGATTTGAGGTCGTTTCTTGGGTTGACTAACTATTACAACAAGTTCATTGGTTGCTATTCAAAGAGGAAAACGACTTTGACTTATTTGTTGAATAAAGATACTAATTGGGTGTGGTCTAAACGATGTCAAAAAGCTTATCAAAATTTGAAAAAAGCTATTGAGACTAAACCTATACTTGAACTACCTCATTTTAAGTTACCCTTTGAAGTTCACAATGTTGCATTTGATAAAGATATTGGAGGCGTGTTAGTGCAAGAAGGTCATCCTCTGGCCTTTGAATGTCAAAAATTGAATGATGTAGAACAAAGACATTAGACTCATGAAAATGAAATGGTTGCTGTTGTACATTGTCTGCAGGTTTGTAGAGTCTATTTGCTAGGAACTCGATTTGTAGTGCAGACTAACAATGTTTCTAATGCATATTTCAAGACGCAGACAACGTTAAGTCCTAAAAAGCATGGTGGCCAGAATTTCTAGTTGAGTATGACTTAATGTAGGAACATAAGCTAGGGAAACACAACCAAGTTACTGATGCATTGAGTCAAAAAGAGGTATTTGCTACTGTATATTTTATTACAAAATTTAATACTCATTTATTTGATAGAATCAAGTTGTGTGATGCATATGATTCATTTTATGCTAAATGGATGAGTCAAGTGCAAGAAGGGATGATGAGACGGTATTGGATCGAGTACTATCTGCTTTATTTTAAAGGGGGGAGAATCTTTGTACCGAAGCAGGGTGGAATGCGCAAGTACTTCATGAAAGAAGAACATGATATTACCTGGGCTGGTCATCTAAGTGTTGAAAGGATAGCCTTATTGTACCGTATTTATTTTTGGCAAAAGAAGGAAGATAATATAGAGTCTTACGTGAAGACGTGCCATGTTTGTCAAGTGTTCAAGACTGAATGTAATAAGGAAGTTGGTTTAATGGAGCCCTTACCTATTCCTGAAAGGCCTTGGTTGTTAGTAAGTACACATTTTATTTCTTGTTTTCCTAAGGTAGATGAAAAAACATCTATAATGGTTGTGGTAGACAAGATTTTGAAATATTATGTTTTCATTGCTGCACCTAAATTATGTTCATATGATATTGTTGCTGATTTATTCTATAAGTATGTGGTCAAGTACATTGGTGTTCCGACTGATATTGTGAGTGATGGGGATATAAGGTTCATAGGTAGGTGTTTGACAACATTGTTCAATATTATGGGGACTGAGTTGGAATTCTCTACTGCAAATTACTCACAAACAGATTGTCAAATGGAAAGGATTAATCACTTTCTTGAGGAATACTTGAGGCAATATGTGACAGCAAGTCAACGGAATTGGGTTGCGTTGTTAACAATTTTGTTACAATCTACACAAGTTGTCTGCTTCTGAGATAATCCCTTTCAAAATTATTTTAGGCAAGCAAACTATAACCCCATCGAATATTGCTAAGTTTAAGGATCAGGGGAAATGTGCAGCAGCGTACATGGTTGCAAGGTACAACCTTGAAATGTTTTATGAAGCATAAGATAATCTGCACAAAGTTGAATGGCACATAAATAAGTATGTTGATCAACATCGTCATTCATTAGAGTTCAATGTAGGTGACAAATTGTTGCTGAAACATACCCCTCAGATATGGAAACAGATTGTAAGAAAGACAATACTTCGGGGTTTGATTCCTAAATATGATGGTTCGTTTGAAGTGGTAAAACGAAAGGATGAAGTTACTTACAAATTAAACCTGTCATAAAGGTACATCCCACTTTCCATGTGATTTTTTTGAGACCTTACTTTGCAGATGCAAATCATTCGGATAGAAAAAGGTCAAAAAAGAATTCTCCATCAGTTCCTATAGAGCTTGATGCAAAGATAGAACAAGTCCTTGATTATCGGGTTATGGGCACAAGTAAGAAAAATACGAAGAAAAAATTCTTGATTCATTGAAAAGGAAAGAGTGGAAATGATGCAATTTGGGAGAAAGCGAAGGACTTATGGTAGTTCGATGATCAAATTGTTGACTATCTTAAAAAGTTCTGATGAGGACATTGAGTTCAAGTGATGTGGGTGGTCTGTTAGACCTGTAAACTACTTGATGTTACTATTTGTAGGCATGACAAGGATTTGAGCATTGGTCTTGACATGTTTGTGGGAAAAACTATGTAACAAAGGTTCAAGGGGCTTCGGTGTTGGCAGGGCAGCTTGGATGTTCAAGACTTATGTGTGGGCAAGGTCGTCGGCAAGACAATGCATTGTGTTGTATTGACAATGCAAGTCTATGGAATTGATGTAGGCAAGGCAAGCTGAAATAAGACTAAGTGTTGGAGGCATGCTGAAATATTTTAAGTATGGAAGTTGACCGAAATAATTCTTAATGTTGGAAGTAGGTTGACATATTCTAAGTGTTGGAAGTATGATGAAATATTCTAAGTGTTGGAATGTTGTATTTTATGTAAGTGTTAGAATGTATTTAAATTCAAAATATATTCTATCAATTAGAAATATTTAGTCTACCGAACTTCGTTGGAATTTGGTGTACAAAAGATTGTAACACGATGTAACGCCAGTAACTCCTTGTGCCAGTAATTTTAAAAGGGGTGAAAATTCGTCTAAGGCAGATGAGAATGTTTGCCTTAGACTAATTCGTGAAGCCTTTTCCTTGTATTGATTTGATATTAATAAAGGTTGGGAAGAGTTCCTGTAAAATGTTGTTCACAATTTAGTTTGTGCTAAAAAAGCGTATTAAAATTTTGTACTTAGTAAAGAACGTGAAGGTATTAGGCTGAAGCTTTTGACGTTTTCAGAATGCTTAGGAGTGGTGTGAAATAAAAAAAAATTATCCTCTTTTAATATGCAATATCATGCTTAGTGCAATCAAGCACATATCTCAAACTTCCAATTATGCTAGTATATTCCTTTTGATTTATTAAATTATTTTCACTTTCAACATGAAATAAGTGAACACTTAAAATCTAAAGGATTAGTAATATTCTTTCAATCAAGAAAGTATCTTTTTAAAATTTATTTATAACATAATGTGACTGGTCAAGGAAAATTTCCTCACATTTATCGTTATTTTATCCAAGAATAAAATATGCTCATGAAGATCTTTATATCACAGGACTTCTAAGAATATTTAGCTAATAAATAACATTACGTTAGCGTCAAAGATCAATTAAATCATCAACAGGTAGGCAAATAATCAATGGAAAGTATTCAAGACTTGTGATATATGCAATATCACATGATTGTTTTTAAAATCATTTTTTCTATTTATGACAAGATAAATTTTTCATGTCATGCTGGGTGGTACTGTTCAACACAATAGGATATAATAAGGTTTAAACCTGCTTTCTGGATTACTTCTACCAAAGGACTTGGGTTGTTCCATTAGATGTCCTCATTTAGGACTCCATTTAAAGCATTTTTTACATCCATTTGATGAATTTTCAAATAAAAAAATTGCAGCCACATCAATTAAAAGTGTTATGGATGTAATTCTTGTTATAAGAGAAAAAGTATAAAAAAATTCTAGGCCTTCTAGTAGTTTAAAATCGTTTGTAACCAGCCTAATCTTATATTATTCAATAGATCTTTCCCGTTTCAACTTTTTTCGTAAGACTCACTTGCAACCAGTTGTTTTACAAACAAGTAGTAAATCAACTGGTTTTCAAGTTTTATTAGAAATTAATGATTCCATTTGATCATTTACAACCTCTCTCAAAAAATTAGAATCATGTGAAAATAATACTTTTTTTTAAAGTGAGAGGGTCATCTTCAACATTAAAGACATAAAAATCAAAACCAAGATCTCTTTTACTTCTTATTAACTCAACTATCAACTTATTTTATAGTAAGTAGAAATAGAAAGAAACTAGGTGGTGAAAAATATTTTGTTCAATCCTTTGCCCCCCCACTATTTTAGATCAAAAGGAATTTATTGTCCTGAAAATAGAATCACCACGATTCGATCACATTATTATTTGAAGATTAAAATTTTTTTTGGAGGTTGTACTATTTTGAAGCATAACAAGGAAAAGCATAAGTAAGATAACTTTCTTACCCAACTTTGTAATCTTGGGATCCATTAGCCTCACCAAGGCTAGACAAACCCAAAACTCGTAGATCTCCCAACATTGGCTTGTAAAACCTTTACGGCATTTCCAAACTGATAATTTTAGACTTTTAAGAGGCACACAATTAAAACACATAAACAAGCAGTTAAAGTAGTTCCCCCAAAAAATTAAAGTGAGTGACTCAATAAGCATGACATTAGTCAATTCAATCAAAGTTCTATTTTTCCTTTCCGCTACTTAAGTAAATGAAGGAGTAATGAGGAGTAGTTTCATGAATTATTCCTAGTGATCTAAAAAAATAATTAAAATAATTTGTTTCATATTCATGACTTCAATCACTTCTAATTCTTTTTATTTTTCTTCCAATTTGATTTTTAACTTCATGGAGATATGTTATGAAATTTTCAAGAGCATTACTATTATTTTTCACAAGTAAACATATGAAACTTAGAAAATAATACTGAAAGTGTAAAAATATCTATTACCTCAACAGGTTATGATTCCACTAGTTCACAATATCATATGAAACTAATTCTAACAAATAGTTTTTCTTTCAACTTAAAAATAGGCCTTCTTTTAGTCATTTAAATTTACTACAAGCCTCACCTTTTCAAAATTCATTTAACCAGGGAGTAAGCCTATAAACATCATGATTCTAATATAATGATCATTAATATAACACATCCGAGCATGCAAAAATTAATAGAGAAACTTTATAAACAGAAGTAGAAAATTTATTCATTAACATTTAATGTGAACATGTTAGTTCACATGCCTTTAACTTCTACCACAAAAAGATCCCTGTTCACTATACTATTATTGATCGGAGTCAATAATCCGTTTAAAGCTTTCTTTATTAAGAAGAAAACTAGACATTAATTTTTCATCAAAGAAGGAGTAAAAAGTACATCTTTAAAAAAAGTAATACCATCAAGAAGTTAAAACACAAAAATTGACCTCTTCCGTTCAAGCATTGAGTACGTTTGAGTAGTTGTGATCATCACAAAGAATGAGGGTTTGGCTCCTCAAATGACTATATTTTTTAAACGGGTCCTTGTCATAAAAGGACATGAAGGTTTGCCAAAGAATCAGTATACCATCCATTAACATTCTCAAACATATTTATGTGGAATCACCGCCAGAAAATATTCATCGGGAAGGTTTCCTTAGGGTTGGACCCGTTATGGAATTTACCAAAATTTAGAAATATGATCACACTCTTGCTACAACAAAGCATGGTCCCTTTCTGGACTGTTGATTTTATTTGGTTATTTCATACTTATTATTTTGGGAGGTCTACCATTATTTTTCTGACTTTTTTCTTTTAAGTTGATAGAAGGATTTGGTAAGTTTCCAACAGTAGCATTTTCAAAGTAATCAATTTACATTCGTTGTGATGTGGTGATCTTTTCTGTTTTGTAAAGTGCATTCTTGTCCATGCTTGCTTTCTTCATGCGGATTTTCAATATCAAGGTTCCAAAAGAGTTTTCCTTTTGTTTGTGGCACATAGTTTCTTGAAATTCCTTCCAAAAAGGTGAACATTTATCTACTATGCCACAAACAATAAGATTTTCTCCAATTTTAACCTCTTCGGACCTAAACTCTCCAACAATCAATATAAATTATTGATCTTGGTCTACCCCTGATTTGTTGTCCACCACTTGGAAACGAAAAAAATCTACTAGCCGCATATTTTCGGTCTAGCCTCTTCGGTATCACACTTACTCTGTAATGCCTTCTAAAATTTCTGTGCACAAGAGTAAGTTCTATCATAATAATCTAAAAATGATCCAATAGACAATTAAGAATATACTACCGACATTTATAGGAATCTCCATCTACTTTTCCACTTTCTCTAGACGAGAGATAGTTTCATCATCACTCATAGAGGTGATGTCTACTTTATTGGTTTCTGCAGTAACACATAAGAAACATTGAGAAGACTTAAGTGACAAATATTTACCCTTCAATCTCTGGCATGTTATTACCATGAACCAAAATGACTTTTAAGTTCTTCCCATCTTGACAATTCGCTATTTTTTAATTGTAACCTGATGAATTCTCCTCAATTGTAGTGAAAAACTTAAAATATAGCAAAAGTAAAAGATTATAATTGCAAATAAAATGAAGAAAAAAATCTCTACAGGCTAAGGCATGGATATCTCGCTCTATTTTAAGGATATTCAATCCCACTACAACAAATGTTTCCACCGGTCCAACAGTAGTCCTCTCAGACTTGTCCTGTCCATAATACAACATCCTTCACAAAGTATAACTTAACAATCTAGACAAGAGTTTAGTCCAAATATCCATAAAAAAGAACACCTCCCTTCAACTAATAAGAATTCTCTTTTTGACTAACTCTTTTACTCTATATTTTCTCTTGTGCTATAAACCAAATGAAGACCACCAATATTTATACTACAAGAAAGTCTTCCCATCAATGAATAGAAAGATAATGGGGTAGTAAATAGTGAAAATAATTCTATTAGGAGTTACATATGTTAAAAAGAATAATGATGAAGAATGAGTGAAATATAGTAAGTGCATCATGCCACTAACGCGAAGAATGAAGAATTCCACTAACGGGCAGAATATAGAGTTGTACAATGGCACAATAATGTGCAACAATGAAAATGTCAAAAACGGCCAAATCAATATAATTAAGCTTCCCGAAAGTGTTCATGGATAATGCAAAATGACTAACTTTGGTAAATCGGAAATTGCATCCTTAACCTAATTTTAATATTAAAATTCCCAAAAAAACAGTAGCGATTGAGGGGTTGTATGTTTGTAAATGAACACAAACCCCAAAAAAAAATTCTACCTTTGAAGTGAAAATTTTAGATGTTGCGGATCCTGGAAATTTGTGTAGTCAACTTCTTTGTACACCGTTGTAGGCTATTAACATGTAAATCACTTGTATATCAATATAATTTACTAATTTTTTCTTCATATATTCATTCAATTTGAATTTTGAAGGCCTAACAAAGGCGGAGGTCCTCTTACTCAGCTCTCAAATGTAGTTGACATCAATGATGATTAACTACACGATGTGCATATTGTGCAACATTTACAAGATTATTCAACGGAGGATAATGAATGTGGAAATGATGATGAATATGTTTGTCATATTTCTCCCATATTTTATTTACTATTAGTTCATCTTTTGATGCCGTTCCACATTAGGATCACACAGAAAATTTTGCAGACAAATCCAGATTTAACTTTCTTGGTAATACTTCACTGTGGAATTAAAAGAATCCTAAAAACATTAAGTTAGATTTGATTCATGAAACATTAAACTATTTAAATTAATTATAAATATATTTCATTTAATTAACTGATTTTTTTATTATTACATACACGTATGATATTTTTATGTAAAAAACAAATGAAATCGACAATGATAATGTACAATATTTCTAAAAGGACAGAGTTCTTGTCTGATCAATCCTTAGAAACAATTGGAAGCTCATATAAGAAAAGAAAATGTCGGAATGTGAGTGGATGATTCATTTTCGTAAGATATATGTTGATATGTGGAAGAAAGGTAAAATGATTGACCGACAATTGTAATCCACATACGTATAACAAGGATCATTACTATTTCAATGACAACATAGATGCTGCATCGTGCTTACATATAGTATTTGAAATCCACTATTGCAATAAAGGTGATGTAACATTTCGTAACTTGAAATAACTAAGAATAATCCTTGTTGGAAATCGAAAGAGAAATCTGGAAAAAAATCCAGATTTCAAAAGTGAGCTTTTGGTAATTTTAAAATGTCTATAACTTGCAGATCAGGAGGTGTTAGAGTGAGTTTTTTTATAATAATGGAAAGCCCTTGGAAATATATTTCCAACGACTTAAAGTTTGCACATTTGTGATGTCGTATTAGGGAGATATGTCTTTTGTATGCTGGTCTGTTGGACAGAGGAAAGTTCAATCTGGATTTTTTTAAGGGTATTTAGTCTTGTTACCCTAGTATTTCCAAATTTGTTTTAAGGGTTTATTAGGGGTAAAACCAAGTCCCAATTAATTTTTAGCATTGTTCAGAGAGCTTTGGAATTGGAAGAAAAAGAGAAGAGAAAAAAAAGATCAAGAATTCTTCAAGAACGCCAAGAATCGTTGCGTGGATTTCGTCAAGGTGATCCGTTTAATGTATGTGAGATCTATCTGCGTTGGGTCCTTTGAACCAAACACTAATTTGATGAACATTGATACTTTGATTGGGTTCTAGCATGTTCTAGTTGACTAAATTCGTGTTTTAGGGATGTTTACGACTACCCACACCACTCTGCTTCCGCCACCTGTTCCCTCCATGCCCCCCCCTCCTTCTCACCCCTATCAACTTGTTTATCCCACCTGCTCACCCCCTCCCCGCTTCCCTCTTCTTTCGTCCATATCCGTTAACGTTCACTTCCTTTCCTGCTGCACAATTTCGAACCCCTAAACTATTGGGTATCCAGGATATAGTGATCCTAAGTGCTTGGGGGAATATCCATGGATGATTGGAAGGTTTTGAGTTTAAAATTGGAGATGAAAATTCAAAGAACTCGTCTGACAGGCCCTGAGACGCCGTGCCTACCGAAGCCCCTCACAATCGACTTTGTCCGTCAGAATCTGGTGCCCCACCACCTATCAGAGTACCATGGTCATATGGAGTTCTTAGTTCTCCTCCATATGTTCGTGCTAGTTCCTAAGTAATGTACTTCTTATTCAAATTTGATTCCGACACTCTAAAGTACATATAAACATCATGAAATCATCCATAAACATGGGATCATGATCCTTGAATCTATAATCAAATTCAAGGTAATTTAAGATCAAAGTCAAAGAAGTTAAAAGTCAAAGTCCAAAATTTAAGAAGCTAGGAAAAGTAAGTTCCTAAGCCATTCAAGAGTCTTAAACAAACATTTAAACTTTGATTTAGGGTTCAAGCAATGAGTTGAGCAAAGAGCAAAAAGTGGAGTTAAATTCTCAGAAGTTATAAGGAAACTAAGTAGTTCCTAAAAGTAAAAAAAAATTTCAAACTTTTGAGAAAGAAAGGAAGCTAGACTTCCACAGAGCCTATGGCTTGTTTAAGAAAAAAAGGAAACTATGTGTTCCAAGAAAGATGTGAAAGCTAAGTTAGAGAAAATTACCTTAAACTAGAGAAAAATTATTTTATAAACATATGATCTAAGTATTTTAGGGAGTAGTTTTGACCACCGATATGGTGACACGAGTTCATATTAACTCAAGTCTCCATAAAGCATGTAGCCAACATGGATATATAAATGATCATACTTTCTAGATGATTCCTCAGTGCTTTTTAGCATAGACTACTGCAGTTCAAGTTCTACACCGACCACAAGGTATAGAGCGGTCCTCTTTCAATGTTAGGTAATACGTTGTACAATTACTCTGGCTCATAATGATGGTTGTCGTTTAGAGAATCTACTACATAAACTATATTACTTTCATAAATAAGTAAATTTGAGATTGTTATTGCATCTCTTTACCGAATTACGTTGTTTTATTGAGTACAGCTTTTAGATGTCACAATGTTTTTAAATTGATTTATATTCATACTTTGAGTTGATTATATCTTGAGTTGAGCAAATCCATGTAAGTTATCTTCTCTTCTCTCATTGTTAGGGCCGCTTTCACCCCCATCGTAATCCTCACCTCACATACTCTTTTCCCCTATCGTTTACGATCTGGCCACAAATTTCTCTCCAAGCTTGGTTTGTATTTTAGCATTCAACTTGCCCCATCTTACCAATATTCAATATACTGATGCAAGTTGGCCTGCATCGTTTTATGATTTAGACGCAGCTAACAAGATCACCACGCAGCTTTGTTGATCAAGTTTAAGCTCCAGTGTCAGTGCGGAGCCTTATTGCATTTTGGAGGACATCTTTTATTACTTTGTAGTTTAGTTCACAGGATGTTATGGGGTGTGTCCTAACATCCATCTTTACATTAGAGCTTTATAGACAGTTGACATTAGTTTTCTTAGTCTTTCTTTTCATTTGTATTAGACTATGACTTGGGTTGGCACTTTGGATAATTACTTTCTTTGAAGTTATTGCTTGAGATCAAATTTTGTGTTAAGTTTTTCGCTAAGTTAATTAAGTCAGGCCAAGGGTACACTAAAGGCCAGAAACGGTCATGGGTGCCGACCACGTCCAGTGTGTAGACTCGGGGCATGAAAAACATTGTATCAGAGCCCAGAGTTCAAGATTCCTAGAGAGTATATGAAGCCATGTCGGTAGAGTTTTAGTCACCAATGTGAAATGCGTCACATCTATGTCTACAACATTTAGGAATGTCTCACTTCTATCATATTATTTTCGTGCATTAGAGTTTATCTTTAAAAGTCTTCATCTAATTCATGTTTAGCGTGTTTCAGATAACAATGTCCCTACGAAGAGCAATAAGAGGTCGTCCAACTTGGAGAAATGTAGAAGCTCAGGAACATGGATTTCATCTGTGATAGAGAGAGTCTACCAAAATAAAAATCCTTCCCGATACTCGTCATTATCTCTATTCTGCCATACAGAATGGCCCCAATGGAGTAAAGGAGCCTAAAGAACAATTTGAAAGATTTCTAGCGAAAGGGATTCATTCGACAAAGGTCTCACTTGGGCGCTATGGTCCTGTGTGTAAGGAAGAAGGATGGTTCCTTTAGGATGTGTATAGACTACTTCTAGTTGAATAAGGTGACGACCATTAGGAATAAGTATCCTCTCCGAACGATAGATAATATTTTTGACCAAATTCAGGGTGCTTTATGCTTCCCGAAATCAATCTCTGATCAGGCTATCATCAGTTGTAATTTAGGGAATGTGATATTTTAAAGGCAACTTTTAGAACCATATATGGACGTTTTGAGTTTTTTGTTATGTCCTTTAATTTTACCAATGTGCCTACGACATTCATTGATCTTATGAACAGTGTCTTCAAACCGAATTTAGATCTGCTTGTTATCATCTTTATTGATGACATACTGGTTTATTCAAGGTATGAAGAAGATCATGCTAGTCACCTCAGAATTGTTATTCAGACTTTGAGAGATAAAAGAGTTATATGTTAAGTTCTCATAGTGTGAGTTTCAGATTACGTCTGTGGCATTCTCTGGCCATATTATTTCTAGTGATAGGGTTAAAATTGACATTCAAAAGATAGATCAGTTCAGAGTTGTCCTAGAGCCACGTCTCCAACGGATGTAAGGAGTTTCTTATTCGTATTAGTTTCTTAGGTTTGAACTTGCTATTATAGGCGTTCTTGAATGGTTTTCAGCTATATATATTTTGGACCACGTATACTCAGAAGAAGACAGACAAATTTCAATGGTCTGAAGCATGTGAGAAAATATTTTAGGTTTTGAAAAAGAGATTGATTACCGCTCTAGTTTTGACCTTACCAGAGGGTACTCAAGGTTTAGTTGTGTATTGTGATGCATCAAGAGTTGGCTTGGGATGTGTGTTGATGTAGAATGGCAAGGTTCTAGCTTATTCCTCCACACAGTTGAAGTTTTATGAGAATAATTATCCAACTAATGATTTAGAATCGGCTGTAATAGTTCACGTTGAGATAAGGCGCACTAATTGTATGGTGTCTGTGACTATCACTGAACACAGAGCCTCAAGATGGTTCACTCAGACGACTAAATCTTAGCTCGAGTAGAGTGGTTAGAAGACTCCAATGATTTTGAAATGGTGTGATTCTTTCCCCCAGTAAGGCTAATGTTGTGCTAATTTCCTTAAGGATGTTTTCCAGGGTAGTACACCCATGTTGACAGAAGAGAGAAAAGAGGGGGGGAGTTACATAAAGATGTTTGAAAACTTGACGCTGGGAGTCAGCGTATGGTCCACAAAAAGACGGATAGTAGTGACCCACTGGGCTAAATCATCATTATGTATGAGGTCAAGAAAGAAAGCCAGAACTAAACCCCATCTGCTGATTTGAAGGCAAATGTTCGTAATCAAAGAGTATTGGCTTTTGAACAAGGAGGATATGGTCTGTTTAAGTACCATAGTATATTATGTGTACCTAGGGTAGAAGGACTTCAAGAGAGGATCCTGGAGGAGGCTCATAGCTACAGATATTCCATTCACAAGGGTTCCACCAAGATGTACCGCGATTTGAGAGAGATATATTGGTGGGAAGGAATAACGAAAGATATTGAAAAATTTATTACCAAGTGCCCAAATTTCCAGAAAGTGAATGAAGTAGAAGACCAATGCCTGGAGGCTGGCTCAAATATAGAGTCTTTGGAAGGAAGTGGGAGATGGGAGATGATTTATATTTATATAACTATCTTCACAAGCTTGGCAAGGTCTCACAAGCAGCATGATTCTTTTTGGGTGATTGTTGATAAAAAGACAAATAAAGCTCATTTGTTGCCGGTAAAGACTACCTATTCAGCCAAGGATTATTCTAAGTTGTACCTTTAATAGTTGGTGACACTTCATGAAGTCTCTGTCACCATTATTTATGATAGAGGTGCACAATTTACTGCACAGTTCTGGAAATTTTCCAGAAAGGCTTGGGTTCATAGGTTAACTTAGGTACTGCATTCCAGCCTCAAAGAGATGACAAGAAGAGCCTACTATCCATACCTTAGAAGTTATGCTGAGAACTTCTGTGATCGACTTCAAAGGGAGCTGGGATGATCACATACCTCTCATTAACTTCACCTACAACAACAGTTACCATTCAACAATCCAAATGGCTCCATACGAAACTCTTTATGAGAGAAGATGCAAATATCTTATTGGATGTCTTGAAGTTGGTGAAGAAGGGTTGATAGGACCATATCTAGTTCAGGATATAGAGAAGGTGAAATTTATTCTTGAAAGATTGAAAATGGCACAGAGTCGCCCAAATTCCTACATAGATGTTAGGAGAAGGACGTTAGAGTTTGAGGTGGACAATTGCGTGTATCTGAAAAGTTTGATCCAAGAAGGATTTTATGAGGTTTGGTAAAAAGGAGAAACTTGGTCCGCGATATATTGGTCCTTACAGAATCTCCAAAAGAGTGGGCAATGTAGCTTATCAGCTGGCGCTACCCCAAGAGTCCGGTATTCCAGATTTCTCTGATGAAAATGTGGTTGGAAGATCCTCAGTATTCTAAAATCGGAGGATATTGGGATTACGGATCACTGTCACATTCGGGGCGCACCCCAAGAGTAACAACTTTGTCATCTAGGAGAAGGACTAAAACTAGCACTTTGTTACTTCATTACATGCATAGGTTTGAAAATGAAAAAAGTGAGCTTTCTTTGTCTTTCATGCAGGTTTACATAGAACTCCTGCATACACATAATATATTCATATCGAGTATAAATAGACCCTTCATATAAGAAGATTACTTAGTCTTCTACTCTATTGCACATACATATATATAATATATAACATAGTCTTAAAATGGATGTCTTGTCTCATAAACATCTAAACAAGAGTATAACAATTGGGCATAGACCATTCATCAATGTAATAAAGCCACATATAGGTTATACAATCTTTAGTACTCAAATGAAAAGGAAAGAAATAGAAGTCTTATAACTAGAACAACATCAATAGCTTGATTGTGGCATTGCCCTTCGATATTGAGGACCTACCCAACTTGGAATAGTGATAATTCTAAGTCTTTTTCAAAAGTCGCCAGAAGCCCTTCAGCGACTGAAACCTAAAATGTTGGGGGGAAAAAAAAGTTGAGAAGAAAGGAGAAAAGGTTGCCATTACTTTGTACTAAGTATATGATCACATACACACAAAATATAAAATAATGTGTAAAAGGGACATATCATTAAAGCATGCTATTTCACTTTGAAATGCTTATGCACATTTAAGCAACAATATCAATCAATAGTACATATGTCATTAAGTCAAGACCACGTACCTTATAAGACTAACAATACTAAGTCTAGTCAAGTCTCATGCATATCAACATACTTGAGCACATAATCAAGACAATTATATTATCAAGTAATAACATCATAACCAAAGCAAGACCATTACTTATGAACCCTCATTAAGTGCACTAGTGCAATGACTAAGCAAAGCACCATAACCTTACTTAATCAAGTATACCTAACAAGCACCATAACAAATGTCAAACTTCACACATCATATCGTTAAGAGTATATAATATCATACTCTAGCAATAGAGAACAAATAAGTGTCCATAAGAGTAACCAACATCACATAGTGTTTTTAACATGTAAAATCATCATATACATATCATTCACATTTATAAGCATATATTTGCATAAGAAGATCCTTCCAAGAATCCCCTCTAGGATAACTAGTGCAATGTGTAGGTAGAATCCCATACCCCTACCTAGACTAAGTTAAATCCCTTAGGTCATCCAAGTTGGAGTTCATTCTATTTACTTATTTACCTTTTTGAAACCTTCTTGACTAACCGACATTAGACCTCATAGGCGAATGGGAATCCGGTGTCACGGAACATACACCGAAAGAGACGGGACTATTGTCAAGGTAGTTACCCAAACGATGAACATAGCAACTAACGTGGAATCCATAGCTAGTATTGTCTGTGAGGGGCAAAATAGTCAAGAACTAGGAGATGTCGTTGGGACCATATTTATTTACACAGTATAGGGGGGGTTTTTTCAAATCTCATCAGTACGTTTAGTGATCCTATCTCCCCCTGTGGGAAGGGACACTTCCCACTTCTAGTCAATCGGCGGCTAAGCTAGCAGTACCCTTTTTGAAAATTTTATGCCTTTCCTAATAATCATCGCTAATTTAGGTCATAAGGTATCTATCCCTTATTATAATCATCATCATATCTCTATAAGAACGCATGAGTATTTTCCTTTCATACCAATTTATACATGTGAGATTAGCATATTTACATAACCACTTAATGATAAGGCACATTGGTAAATTATCACCATCCTTATAAAATTTACATCTTAGCCAACAACTTACATTCCATAGTTCAATACATTTCGATTCAAAATCATACCAAACCTAATCAATCGTAATCATAATGTATACTTTAATATAACTTCATTACTAAACACATGTAATCATAATCAAAGTAAAGGGTTGAAATCACATGACAGACAAAATCTCCTTCATTAGCCATCATCAAGGTCTTACCATCAACCTTCCATTTCAACCCAACAATTGGTGTAATATCATCACACAATAGTAACCAACATAACAATAAAGTAAACTGAATCACTACACATCCATTCATTACTAGTCCATAGCCTAGGATTAGAGACTTAGGTCAAACTCACGATACATTTCACAACCTAGGTCAATTCATCAAGAACAAGCATAATTGGATTACAACATGTCACCATACACTAAAAAATTATCATAATAACAACATAGAATAGTAATTCACACATTAACCAATCTTATTACATCAATAATGGATAATTCAATTTTAGATCACAACCTAGGGTTAAGGGGAAAAGGGAAAAGGTCATCTTCTACAAATTAGACCAATATATCACGAAGTAGTATCATTGAATCTTAATCCATGTTAATATACTCACAACAATAAAAAAGAAATCATAAACAAAGCAATTCACAAGAACAATTTCGTATTGGAAGAAAACCCACGTGAATTACCTCTTTTTGAAATCAATTTGAACAAACCCTTTGGGGAAAAAGATCCCAAAGGAGAAAGAAATCCCATACCTTAATTGATGAAGTTTGATTGAGAAAACTTGACCTTTAGCAGACCTAGAACCCTTGACCTTAATCTTCTATGGTGTTCTTCTACTCAAGAGAGAGAAATAAGAGACAAAGGAAGAGCATTTGGGTTTTGGGAATTTATGAGGGTTAGGTTAGTTTAATTAGGTTAGGGTCTTTATATAGGTCATTAATTAACTTAATTAGATCTCCCTTAACAACTAAATAATTAACTAACTATCTAATTAATTAATTTAGCAAGTCGTAAATCATACATTGTACTTATATACGAGACCACAACCATACCCCGTTTGTAAATCGACGACCAAGGGACCAAACATCTTGTTGGTCTGTCGTTGGCGACAGAGACTGGTTCAAATGGACCCTTGGACAAAATGTCTGAGTTTCCATCAATGGTTTCCATTGAAGCACCATCGATTGGGCCATGCCTCGTCGATGGCCCTTCGTTTGTGGACAGTGTCTCTTGAGAACTTTTGCAATAAATTTGGCAAGTTCGTCCTAGGGAATAGCTGGTCATTAGGGAGTCGTACCAGAAAGTTTCAAAATAACGTAAATATTAATCGTGTAGACACATTTGCATAAAATTTCATCATTTTTCGCAATCCTAAAACCTTAGACAAATAGCTAGACAGTCGCCTCAATGAACAGTTTTTCGACCGTCTGGACATTACTTTGACTTTTATTCCTAAAATTCCTAAATGACTTATATACATTAAAATTGACCTAAAAAGGTGTAAAAACTCTTACTCTCATGTTAGGGTATAGTTTAGGATTTAGACTTTCGGAGTGTTACATTACCCCCCCCCCCTCTACGAACATACGTCCCCTAATGACACTAAGATCTTTTGGAAGGAAGGAATAGAGTCATGACTAGAAGCCCAACCAACAACAATAAATTAGAACATGAGTTGCATCATAAATCATGGAATTTACACATACCAATTCAAAATTTCAATTACTAACCAAAAATCTCAAAATCACAATATCAGTAATTTCCTTCTCAGAACAACATGAGCTCAGCATACGATTAAGGAGTCAATTATTCCAAAACTCAAACTATCAACATGCTCAATATTATTTCATAAAGACTCACGATATCAAAATATACAACATAACTCAAAACAAGTAAAATTGAAAATTTTCAAGTCTATCTGCATAACTTCACCGTAATTCCCTATAACAAGAAAAGTTTTGACGAAAACATCCCCAAAAATCAAACAACATTCTCAAAGGTTAAGGCATCTATTTGAATTGTTAGTAAAGAACAAACTAACCTTCATAGGAAAGATAGAGGTAACGAGGACTTCTTCTAGCAGTTGTTCACCATGTGTCTCAACAGGTGGTTCTCCATAACAACTTTTACAGAGGCCACCTCTTTTCCTCAACCCCTCACTACGACGAAGGATTTCGAACGGAACCTCCTCATTATAGAGGTTCTCTTTCACACCAAGACCCTCAATAGGATGAATAGACTTGGGATCACCGATACACTTCTTAAGCATGGAAACATGGATAATCGAATGAACCTAAGATATTGCACTAGGGATTTTCAAATCATAAGCAACCTTACCAACCCTTACAAGATTTCATAGGGACCTACATAACGAGGACTCAACTTCCCTTTCTTGCCAAATCTAAGCACCACTTTCATAGGTAAAATTTTTAGATACCTTTTATCACCTTCTTCAATCTCTAAATCTCTTAACCTATGATCTTCATAAGACTTTGTCCGACTTTAGTCTTTTTGCAACCGGTCCCTTATTCTATAAACTTTCTCCAAAGTCTTATAGATCAAAGCGGGACCAAAAAGCAAAGAATCTCCATAAATCAACCAATAAGAGATCTACACTGATACCAAAACAAAGCTCAAAGGAGCCATTAGATATGGCGGAACAAAAAACTATTATTTTGGAACTACATCGATGAAGAAAATGCATCAATTTCCCTAGAGTCATAATGCAAGCTCTAAGCATTTTTAAGAGTTGAATAGTCCGCCGCTTGACATTTTTTTGGGATGAAAACGTCTTAAGCTTCACTTGCGGACCCAACCTCATTGGAAAAAGATCTCCAAAGCTTGCTGTAATAAGCACCCTCTAGAGACATGATGGACAAAGGAACCCAGGAAGACGCACTATCTTGTCAATATAGATTCTGGCATAATCTCAGAAGAATAAAGTAGGACTTAAAGGGCATAATATAGGATTTGGTCATTATCCTATCTACTACCACTCATATAGAGTCATTTGCGTACGATTTCAAGGAAAACCTAATTACAAAATCCATGTTAACATCCTCCCACATCCAAGAAGGAATATGGATTTCTTTTAGTAATCCACTCGACTTCGGGTGCTCGACCTTCACTTTTTGGATATTGAGACATTTTGCAACAAACTCCAAAATATCCCTTTTTATGACATCCCACCAAAACACCTCTCTAAGGTAATGGTACATATTTGTAGAACCCGAATGAATCGAGTAACGGGCTCCATGAGCTTCCTCAAGGATCCTACTCCTCAAATGATCAAAATTAGGCACACACAATCTTTCTTGATACCTAAGAACACCATTACCACCTTGGGAGAATGACTCATTCGTCATTCCAAGAACCGATTCTTTCAACTCCATCAATAATTGATAAAGGTGTTGCTTGAACTTCACCTCAACCACAAAAGATGGCGCGGAGTTATGATGTACCACAACACCACCATTTGGAGAATCTTCAATTCAATCACCTAAACGAGGCAACCAATGAACATCCTTCACTAGGTTTATCTTGGATTCTTCCACATGGGAACACAGTCCCATGGACTCCAAATGCCCTAGGCTTCCTGCTTACCACATTAACCTTGATGGTATGATAAAGAACATCATGTCATGTCTCTTGAACAACCTACGATATCCTTTTCAGAGATTCAAACTAGTTTTGACGTGAACAACTGAGATTTTATGGTCTTTATACAATCACATATGAACCGCTTCGAGATAATGCTCTATATTTCAAGGCAATACTTACGGCCGCTAATCAAGTCATGAGTGGGGTACTTCTTCTCAAAAATGTGAGTTTGACTAGAAAGATAGGCTATAACTTTCCATGTTCATAAGAACATACCCAACTCCTCTAGTGATACATCAAAAATAAACACAATCCCTTAGTACTCTCTGGTTAGGATCAATACGTAGGGAGTAAGCCTATCCTTAAAAATTTGGAAGCTCTTTTCACATGTCTCCGATCACATAAATTTCACATTATTTTGGGTCAAGGGTGTCAAGGGAAACGCAAGAGACGCGAACCCGTCGACAAACCTTCTATAATAATCGTCTAGGCCTAACAAACTCCTAATATCATATGAGCCAAAGGTCTAGGCCAATTTTTCTCTGCTTTGGTCTTCTTGGGATGAACCTCTACCCCTTCACTATAGATGATATGACAAAGAAACGCTACCGACCTCAACCAAAACTCAAATTTGCTATACTTGGCAAACAATTGGTGTTCATTAAGCACTTGTATCAACACTTTGAAATGGTCCATGTGTTGACCTTCATTCTTCGAATATACCAAGATGTCTTGAATGAATAAAATAACAAATGATCGAGTATACCGAAACAAACCCTATTCATTAGGGTGTATAAACGCTCGCGGAGCATTAGTTGAAACAAAGGACATCATAAGAAATCAAATACATATTCTTATTAGAAATGCCTTATTGGGAATATCTTAACTCACACCCTAACCCCAAGTTGGTTGATATCCGACCTCAAGTAAATCTTGGAAAAAGAACTCGCACCATGGAGTTGTCAAATAATCATCAATCGAGGAAAGGTACTTGCTCTTGCCTGTGACTTTGTGGAGTTGACGGTAATCAATATACATTTAGTGAGGGCCACCTTCTTTCACAAAAATACCGGAGAACCCCATGGATAAATACTAGTCGAATTAAAGATTCTCTGTAAATCTGGTTGAGCTTCAAATCTTTTTAATTTGGCTGGAGCCATTCGATAAAGAGGAATTGAAATGGGATTTGTATCTGGTAGCAAGTGTATACAAAAATCATTTCCTATTTTGGAGGAATATCGGGAAGATCATTAGGAAAGACCTCCTGAAATTCCCTCACTATGAGGACTGACTCAATGCGAGGAATTTCGGAGTCCAAATTTTTTACTCTTACAATATGGTATAAACACCCCTTTAGAGATCATATTACATGCTTTCAAACAGTAAATTATACTGCCTATAGGAATAGAATTTCCCCCCTTCCATTCTAAAACGAGCTCATTTGGAAAATTAAACTTCACTACCCTTGTTCTAAAATCTAAGTACAGCAAGAATTCAACCACTCCATACAAAAAATGACATAAAAAATAAAAAATATTAAGTTCTACTAGTTCAACATGAGTAATTTTTTTCGGAAACATTATAAGACAATTTCTATACACTCTTTTTGCACCACTGAATCACCCACTAGTGTAGACACCTAGAAAGGTTCCCTCAAGATACTAGGAAAAATGTCAAACTTTTTTATCTACTAAAGGTGTAACAAATGACAAGGTAGAACCAGGATCAAGTAAAATATATACATCAACAGAAAAGAGTTTCAACAAACCGGTCACCACAACGGGAGAAGTCTCTTTCTTACCTCTAGAGCGGAGAGCATAAAAACAATTATTCTTTGGAGCATCAACATTAGAACCACTTTATTGATCTTGAACACTACCCTTGTCTTGACCCTTCACATTAGGTAAATCCCTAACCTTGTGGCCACTCTTTCCACAACCAAAGCAATTGTCCGTCCCGACGAGGCAATCACCATAATGCTTCTTGCAACACTTTTATCAAGTTGGCGTCTTGGTTGGTGAACTAGTATCACTTCCATTTTGAGACATAGGTTAGACACCCTATCTTCACTATCCTTAGGGAACATTGCAGTAACTTGATTAGAGAACATATTCATAAACCTAGGCTTGTGTTGGATATCAAGACTATCCTTTGAAGAACCACCATCAAAAGACCTTGCTCTCTTGGCATCCCTACTCTTTATCTTAACCCTTGTATCTTCCACTTGTTGAGCATGAACCATGAGACGAGAAATGTACATATTATCATGTAGCATAGCCAACCAACATTCTTCTTTCATGTTATACGATATTCCCATCATAAAGCGACTGATTTCATCCCTAGAGTCAGACACAAAAGAAGGAGCATACTTTGACAATTTAGTAAATTTTAAAGAGTAGTCAAGTTCAGTCATACATCCTCGGTCGAAGGTTGATCATTATTACATTTTTGTTTCCATACTCTCTTTTTTTTCTTTAGGCAAGAATCTATCAAGAAAATCTTTCTTGAAAATCTCCCAGTCCGGTTCCACCCTTGAAAGCCCTATGTCTCTGCATTTGACGTACCAAGTTTGGGCCACATCTTGAGTTGGTAAGGGAATAATTCGGCAGTCTCACGGTAGTTCAACCCATAGCATATATATCTTGTAGATTTATCAATGAATCTTGGAGGTATTTGCACACTTTGGAGGATTTATATAAACATATGTTTCAGCCTAGTTAATCCCTCAAATGGGAGAGGCCATGGTGCCAACATGATAGTTTGCACGGGGAAACACATCCCGATTAGCTTGGGCCGTCATGACTTGTGCTTAAGCAGTGACGACTTGTGCTTGTATAGTAATGGCTTAGTACATTTGGAGAAAGATTTCCCTTATGTCACCATCCGCAAAAGGTGAAGGATTGACCGGAGCTTGGTCATAATTAGCAACTTCTTCAAGAGGAGGGACTTGATTGCAACGGGAGGAACACCCGCATTGGCAATATCTTTATCAAGTCTTCGAGCGGATATTCTCCGAGTATTCATTTCCTATAATCACAATAAAAGAATTAGATGCTAAGGTCACATAGAGTCAAGACTCTAGAAGAAAAATATTGGATTTCAAAGAAAATGATAGTTTCCTAAGCATCATATAGTTTCCTATTCATAACTGTGGATGGCTTCACAATTATGAGTAAAAATATACATAGACATGGTTGAGTGAGAGATTGACTCTAAACACAGTTAACCTCATGCTCTGATACCATGTTTTTCACATCCGAGGAGAACCCTTAGGCGTAACAGGCATCGTCGTCCTCATATAGGACTAGGACTAGCCTCTTAGATTACATTATTACATTCATAGGTTAAAAGTGCGGAAAATGTAAAACTATTTTTCTATCTAGCATGAGTTTTACATCGATCTCTCGACAAAACATATTAGATTCACAGGTATACATTAGGACCTTCGTATAAGAGACTACATATTTCTAGTTTATTGCACATACATAGAGATTAAGATATAACATGTCTTTTAAATAGAATGTCTCATCTTAACCATCTAAATACGAGTATAAATATTGGGCATAGAAATAATCAATGTAATCAAGCCACAATAGGACTATGACAATCCTTAGTATCAATGAAAAGGAATGAGTAGAAGTCTTAAACTAGACAACATTTCAAAAGCTGATGTGAATTGACCTCGAAAAGTGAGGTTACCCACTTGGATTAGTATAATTCCAAGTCTTCTTCAAAAGTCGGACAAGTGCTTCAACGAGTCGAACCTAAAATATTGGGGGGAAAAAAGGGGAGAAATGGTTTTATCACATTACTTGTACAATGTATAGGATTACATGCACACATAATATAAAATCATGGTAAAAAGGGACATTTCATTAAAGCATGCTATATCACTTTGAAAGGCTTATGCACATTTAAGCAACAATATCAATCAATAGTACATATTTCATTGAGTAAAGACCATGTACCTCAAAAGGCCAAAAATACTAAGTCTAGTCAAGTCTCATGCATATCACATAATTGAGCACATAATCAAGACAACTATATTATCAAGTCATAACATCATAACCAAAGCAAGACCATTATTTATGAACCCTCATTAAGTGCACTAGTGCAATGACTAATACAATCCCTATAACCTTACTTAATCGAGTAAACCTAACAAGAACCATAACAAATGTCCAACTTCACATAACATATCATTAAGAGTACATTATCCGATATTATTACAATAGAGACGAAACACATGTTCATAAGAGTAACCAACATCACATAGGGTCATTAACATGTAAGATCATCAGATACATAATTTACATTTATAAGCATATAGAATATACATGCAAAAGAACATCCTTCAATGAATCCCCTCAAGGCTACCTAGTGCAATGTATAGGTGGAGTCCCATACCCCTACATATACTAATCTAAACCCGTTAGGTCATCCTAATTAGAGTTCATTCTATTACTTCATTTTACCTTACGAGAACATCTTGCCATAACCGGTATAGACCACATCAGCTAATGTAGAATTCCGATGTCAGTTAATCCTACCCGAAAGAAGGCTGGACTACTTTCCAAGGTAGTACCAAAACCTAAACATAACACTACGTGGATCCACGGATAGATTCCTATGGGGGCAACATAGTCAAGAACAGAGATGTTGTCGGGACCCTCTTTATGGACATGCATTTGGTCCCCAATATCATGAGTACGTTCGTGATACTCCCGTCCTATGGGAAGGAAACCACTCCCCACTCTGTTGAGTCCAATGCGAAAGCTAGGGTGCCTTTTTGGGCAGTCTTTAGTCTTTATAAAGCTCATGAAACTAAAATTTAGGGTCATAGGATCTTATTATATTAATCATCATCATAAACTCAATGAGAATTGCATGATTATTTTAATTTCTTTACAATTCATACATGTGAGGTTTATACCATGTGTAATATAGTGATATTGAAATTCTACTATGAGCTAAAATTGAATCAAACATTTAAACATTCAAAAAAAAAAAGAGAATCATAAATTATAATATTTGATGCCAGCAAAATTGTGATACCGATGAAAAAAATACGGCAGGCCTATATGATCAAAGTGACTAAATTCTATCTCCGTTCCAACATCTTGTATATGCTCTCGTATATATTTGGATTTTGACATAGGATATCCGTTTTTTTAAACTTTTTCTGCTGTTTTTCGAATGAAGGAAAAGAAGGAGAGAAAATGACCACCTATCTCACACGAAGGTAAGACACTGGTGATATTATGATGGAAATGAGAAGAAGAGGCAGTCATGAAGGGAAGACAATGGTGATTTTTTTGTGCAAATGAGAAGAAGAGGCAGTAGGATTTAGGGTTCATACTAAATTTAGCGATACAATGAGATATGTGGATTATATTTATTTGTACTGACAGTTTTTTATTTTATTTATATTTAGAGTAAATTATGTTGTTAAGAAGTTCTTTTGTTTTAAAAAAAATAGAAATTGGATGGAGAGATAAATATGTTCGAGGGGAAATAATATTTTAGTGAAAATTTTAGTAAAACTACAAGGCCACACTTGTTAAGTGTTGTTTTTATATTTATAAAAATAGAACATTTTAATAGTGTAGTCATATGTGTAAATATGTGTTGCCAATTATATCATGATATGATATCACTTAAAAAGTGTTGCCTATACCACTAAAGAGATCACTTTACAAGTGTTGTCAATATTATTGTAGCCAAAAGCTAACAACAAAGTCTATACTTCAAAAGTGTACCCAAAAATGTCTTAGGCAATACTTTACAAATGTTGTCCAGATTTAGTGTGGCATTAGTCTTAAAATTGTGTAGTGCCTTTTACCAAATCAAAACCTTAATACCCAATTAGAAATCAAAAAACCCAAATCCCTCTTCTCTTCCAAAAACCCCAAAACATCCATTGGAGACCAATACTCAAGTTCATGCTAGGGGCTAGATTTCTATGGTTTCTTCTTCAAATTTTCCGGGCTTTATATCAATAAGTTTGATTAATTGTTGATCCGCAGTTTAATATTCCATCTAAGAGTTCAATCATGTTTTCAAACTGATTTAAAGACCGAAATTCCAATTTTCCATATAGCCCTAGGTTCTTCATTGTCAAATTTATTTCCAAATTCATTCGATGATGGATGTATTGTATTCAAATGTTTTTAAAATGCTTTAATCATTTTATGAAGACTAATGATAAATTCATCTAATGATTTAGTATGTTTAATTAATGTTTAATTATGATTTTAATCCAATTTTTATGAAGAACTCACGTCCCCTAATTCTGAATTCGCTATAATATGGTGTTGTGATCTTGATTTATGTTTTTAAAATTTCTTGTTAGAGTTTTTTGAATTTCTTATTGATTTACTATTTATCAATTGACTATGAATTGCAGAATTTAAAAGATGATCACTTTGATCATTAGGTGGAGAATCGTACGTTTAACATTTCTCAATTAGCTTAGATGTAGATTGATATGTGTTGAATGGTTATGGACATTATGGTGACAAATGTTTACATTATTTCACATGTTTATGTGATATGATCTTGGAGTTGAAGGTATTTTATATGATATGAATTGATATGATGATTCCATGTTTAGGAAGTTGAAGGATTTAGCCTTGATTGTAATATCATGTTCCAATTGATGTTATGTGAAGTATATGAATAGCCCTCCAAACTAGTTGCATGACCTAGGTGTGTGGATGATGTTATATGTATATTTCTGATGATCATGTTAGAGTTATTGTGTTCTCTATATGTATAATGATGAAAAATATCCTTGTAGCATGACCCGAACCTATATGAACCCTATATGAATGTGTTATCAAAGTATGTCAGGACTATTATATTCTATTGTTTAATATATACTTGCCTCTTATAATGTAATGTGAGAGTTTGTATTCTATTATCTTAAATACTCTAGATGTGTGACTCAAGGACATGTGATAGATTGTTGTACATGTGTTCTGACTTTAGAGGGTGGCTTCCTCAATGTAGTGATAGCCCGATTACGTAATTATGTGGCCCAATGTAAACACACTCATGCATAGCATGAGTAGGGTAGATTCATGATGACTACTAGGAAATATTAGTTCTCCTATGAATCATTACGTTTTCTAGGCATTTAAAATTATGAAATGAAGTTATGAACAGTGTTGGCTAAGGTGTTTATGTAAGGTTAGACTCAGATAATAGTAGATTTAGATTGGGATTGTGAGTAAGGTCTTATAATCTTCATGTGAAGCAAAGTTAGTATATGTGTATAATGACTGGAGCTTAATGTAATGTCACTAAGGTCTTAACCTGAATGTGTCTTCTGATTTTCTATAATTCAATGAATGTATGTATTGAGTTAGGAAGGTTAATGAATGAGTACCGTGTGGCCTTTATGGTGATGCATCGCAGCAAGTATCACAAAAGGGTTACTTGAGAAGTTCAAAGGTAAATAAGTTAAAGAAAAATGAGTTCATTGTAAAGAGAAAAATGCTTACTATAAAGGGTGAGGATGTTACTGTAAAGTGACCCTAAAATGCCTTAAATGCAATGTATGATTTCAATGATGTATGATAATTGAATATGCCTATATGAAGTATGTGAATTGTATAAATCCTGTTGTATCAATGTATTATCAAGATTTGACCAAAAGGAATGATGCATGGTTTCAAGTAAAGTGTCCCTTTTAAAAGCATGTTTTTGCATGGTTGCCATACTTAGTTCATTGTTGTTCTAACTCCATTCTTCACTACTTTTTATATGAATTGAAGGTTATAGATGCTTAAAAGATGTCTCAATGGTGAGGAGCTTGTGATGTGTTTCCCAAGCTCAAGGAAAAGGGATCCTTAAGTTCAAAAATTTCCTATGTTATTATTTTGAGTAGGGTTTGTAATAGCTTAGTTAATGAATATGTTTTGTCAGGGTTGTTTCCCTCAGGTATCTAATGGGGCATGTCTTTGGATGAAAAAGAAGACTGTAGAGTATAACAATGTATATATAATATTTATGATATATTATATATCTATATATATATATAATATTGAAAGTGGTTCTAGAAGAGATTTGACTATGAAGTTTAAAATTTTTCCTAAATTAACCTATTGACAATGCAATGAATGAACAAACTATGAGTTGTTATAAGACCTTCGAGAGGTCAAGTACGCCATGTTACTTCTACGGGTGATACCCGGCACATGCAGTTGTGAGAGAAGATGGGTCTTGAGAATGTGGTATCGAATATCGTCAATTAAACAAAGTCACCATAAAGAATAAGTACCCTCCCTAGGATTGATGACTTATTTGATCAACACAGGAGCTAGCCTACTTTTCAAAGATTGACTTGAGATAGACTTATCACCAACTGTAGGGTGAGGGAGGGGTTGTGTTCCAAAAGACGGCATGTCGAACAAGATGATGTCACTTTGAATTCAGTTGTGTCATTGGTCTACTAAGTTACCTTTAGTCGTTTACATGTGGAATTATGAACTTGAGTTTTCTAAAAAGAACTTTGATTTGTTTTGTTTGTCTTATTGATGATTATTTTATATTACTCGCGGAGTTGAGGATGATTCATATGAGTCATTTGAGGATAATTCTGCAAGTTCTCAATGATAATTAAGTTTTTGCTAAATTTAATAAATGTGAATTTTCGTTGAGGTCAGTTGCCTTTCTTGGACAAATTATCTCTAGTGAAGGGGTAAAGGTTAATCTGAGGAAGACAGAAGTGGTCAAGAGTTGACCATGAGCTTTGAATCCTACTAACATTCGAAGCTTTCTATGGTTGGCCTGTTATTTATGTTAAGGGATTTTCGTCCATCGCATCTCCATTAACGGTTTTGCCCAAAAAAAATCCACGTTCGAAAGGTCGGAATCATGTGAAGAGAGTTTCCAATCATTGAAGGATAGAATCACCTCCGCTCCGATATTGACTCTACCGGAGTGTACTGAGGGGTTTGTGTTTTATTGTGATCCCTCTCGAGTGGATCTAGGGTGTGTGCTATGCAACATGAAAAATTCATAATGTATACATCTAGGAAACTCAATCCTCATGAGAAGAATTATCTAACTCATAACCTTGAGCTTGCGGCCGTTGTATTTTCATTGAAATTTTGGAGACATTATCTCTATGGGGTATATGTTGATATATTTACTGATCACAAGAGTTTAAAATATGTGTTTACCCAAAAATACTCGAACAAGAAAAATAAGATCGGTTAGACTTTTAAAAGACTAGAAATGAGTGTCCTTTACAATCCCGAAAAAGATAATTGGGGTGGTAGCTGATGCCTCGAAGTAGAGTGTCATGGGTGGGTGTGAATCAGGGGTGGTTGAATATAAGAAGAGTTAATAAAGAGGTAATAGTTGGCTCGTTTGGGGGGTTCGACTAGAAGACCTCTTCAAAGTGTGGTTCATGGTTTCCTTAAACTCCGAGGTGTTTTAGTGGTTGGGGGTTGAAATCCAACCAAAAACTTGATCCTCTATTGATGGGTTGAATATTAATGTTACTGATCTATGATAATGTCTTAGTATATGTCGGTACTAACGAATTTTTTTTTTTGTTTTTTACATTTTATTACTACAAGCGTAAGGTACGACCACTAAAGATTAGGAAGGTCGATTGAAGAAGCTTGGAACTCTTTCTCCAAGTGTCGGTAGGTCCTCATGTTTGGGGATGCTATCTTTTCGTACTCTATCTTATGAAGACTTTAGTAGTTATTAAGAATACCATTGATTCCATTTCCGTTCTTCGGATTATGTTGTATTAAGACCTATATGGCGTATTGGACAAACTTATGGCTAAGTTCCAAGATTTATATCTTTGATGTTTTAATGAGGACAACTTTAGAATATCGCTACGCTGTTTATGATTGTTATGTATAAGTATAAGTATAATTACATGTATTAATTTTTTTTCAATTTTCAAACAATTTTAACTCAGACATGTTATGACTAATGCTAAGGTCTTGGCTGAGTATTCTAATCGGACGCTGACGCTGGTCTCATTTGGGGGTTCTCTTCGGATGTCACACTACCTTGGATAAGTATGAACACCTTTTTTTGGTGTAAGGCTCTATAATACAGAATTCCATGTATAGCACCCATAGTCTTACTGTCAGTTAAGACTATAGTTTCCGAAAAGAAAAATGGACGATGGAAGTAAATGATTAGGATTCTTACTAGGATGAACTGAGGAAAGTTTCTTAGGAAAGATTAACGTAATGAACTTACCTATATATTGCACAAGTAGCTCTTTAGGAAGTTCTAGAAAGGTGTTCTAAAATGTATGATTATGTTTATGTCTTTATATATGGTATGGTAGTATTGTCTACTTGTTGTTATGATATGCATGGTATGAGTCCTAATAGGTCTATATGATGAGGTCTCTCCTTATGTGCATAATATTGGTCTTATTGACTACATGATGAATGTCTTGCTTGGGAAATTAAAGATCACAAAGGCCACACTTAATCTTAAATGATAGCTTGAATGGAGAATGTGTTAATCATTCAATTGGATTGAAATCCATGTTAAAATCAATACATTATCATAAATTCATCATGAGAAAGTCGTTGAAAATGTTTTGATAAAGAACCCATGTTTAGATTTAAGAAGAAGAGATTTGATCATGAATTTGCATTGACAACATTAAAGTAATTAAGAAGATAAACTATTAACTAGAGATGAAGTATCACCATACCTTAATGTCGAGGAAAAACCCTCTATTAATTGGTGAAGAACCATGGAAATCAAGCTCCCAGATGTTCTTGAGCTTCACCTTGAGGAGTTCTAGAGAGAGTTTTTAGTTGGGAGGAAGCTACTTTTGTGAATGAATGGGAATGGGGTTGTCCGATTCTGATCATCAAATACACCAAAAATAAGCATATAAATAATATAAGGTCAGGTTAGCACATGGGGTTAATTTCCCATTCACCCCTTTAATAAAAACAACGTGAATGATAGTTGTTACAACTTGCATCGTCGGCCACAAAGAACGCCCTGTAGGTCCATCGACGAAACTTATTGCAGGGCGTCGTTTGGGTCTGAGGATTGAAAACAGACTTTAGAATTGAAACGGAAAAGTGTCCATCAAAGCCTCACCATCGACGGGCCATTGGTGGAGGGACGAGCCGTCCTTTGGCTTCGTCGATTGACACTTGCAAGGCAATGTCTCAACAGCCTTTGTGTCCTCCTTGAGGGATTCTTTCAGGTTCCTTGGGGAGTCGTACCCATAAGTTTCCAACTTAAATATATAACTTAACATGTAAAGGAAATTCAACATCAGTTTCACTCAAAACGAACATGGAAAACACATCCAAACATGCAAGGCATACTCAAGACATACATGCACGTCTCAAGGGCTATCTTTCGAACGTCTTGGACGTTTGACCTCCAAACTTTATGAAACTTAATATACTGACTATAAACATCATTATTACTCATATAAATACCTTATAATATCATTAAATATAAATATAATCACAAATAGAAACATGATCCACATAGGTGACTAATCAACGAATGTCTTACTCGTAACTTGATGTTTGACTTCCAACTCACCTAAATCTTTAGACACTGCCTCAATACCACATTAAAGACCATTTTATGACCTTATACCATTACTGTAAAAATAGTAGTCTCTATACACCCTAAATCATTTTGGGGTCTTACTTTAATCTTCCATCTAGAGAGTTCCTTTCAATGTTTTAAAAGAAGTTTCACGATCACATCGTGTATTCTTCAATCTAGCCATGTGTTCTTTATTAGAATGTTTTAAAAGGCTTAATCTTGATAAATTTATTATAATGTACTGAATATAAAGTGTATTTCAATCCATTTGCATGATGAACCCATGCCTTCTTCAAAGTCTTGTTTTAGCCTATGTTGGGCTTTGTGATCTTGATCTTTTATAAATCGAATTGTGATTCAATTATTTTAGAATGATTATATCTACTTCCTAGTATGTGTATTAATGGTGAATTGTTGATGAATTATCCATGTGTATCAAGGTTTGAAGGTATGAATAAGGCTAGTCTATAATGTAGTAAATTGTGATCCTGATGCTAGAATGATTGTTATGTGACTCGATTATGTTGAATTGTCTTAGATACTGCCTATATTCTAATGTGATGATGAATTGGGTATAGTTGATCCAATGTGAATTGTTACAATCGAATTGGTAAGGGGTGATCTTGGTTGTTGTAGCCTATAGATTGATAATGTAATGTACATGATATGATCTAAATTCTAGGGTAGATGAAGCATGATTTAACTTAAGTTATTATCTCTTTAGCTACTTCCCTAAATTTATATTTTTTATTAATTACGATTGATGATTAATGCAAGGGAAATTGGACATGATTTATGTTCCTCTACTTCCTATCGATTGATGAATGTAGTGTATTCACTATCATCTCAAATTTATAGTACATGAATGTAGGATTTACTTTATGTAAGGATACTTGTAGCTACTGCTTGTATTGAATTGTTGATGAACAATGCGTATTGATCATTGATGATCAAAGATTGTTGAATTGGTAAAAAAGGTTCTTCCCCTCCACTTTTTTATAGAATTGTTATTTGATGAAGCCTTGTATGACATTGTGTGGTATGTTCTTCCACATTGTAACACCCGTAACCACATCCCTAGAAGTTAGGGCACATCTCGGATTTCAACAGCATACTTGACCTCTGGGAGGCTTTCAAAGCCCTTACCAATCATTCAATCGAATAAACATATCAAAAGTAGGTGAATTGAAACTTTTCACATTTAACAATATCATAGTATTTTATTACTCTTTAATAAAAGTCATAGGAACTCTAAGTTCTCATCTCATCAAAAAAAAAAACTTTTAAGAAACGAGAATACTTGGGACACAGCCTATTGTGACGTCCCGCCAAAATTCATGCCAAAAATTGACGTGCGAATGGAGGAGGAGGAGCTAGAGTCTTGAAGAGGTTTTCAAGAAGGCTCTAGAACCTTCTAGTTTTGTGGAGAAGACTAGAGAATTCACTAGAATTCTCTAGAACACTTTAGATCTTGGTTGAAGACTACCATATTCTAGATAATGTAGAATTCTCTAGAATATGGACTAAAGTGTAGTTAGAAGAAGGACTGGTATAGGAAAGTTTATTACATAGGCCCTTAGGATGTTGTATAATAGTAGCGGCCATGCATTGTTAATCATCAAGAATACAACCATGGAACGTCGTAATACTAGGGTCTTCTTCTAAAAGTCTCTTTGCCCTTTCTAAGATCTTTTCTTTGCATTCTCTTAGCGTTCCGAGTAGTACAAGCTTACTTAGCTTACAAGATCGTGAAAGAAATAGTGAGTAAGTTGTAACGGCCGCACGGAGTACGAGAAGATTCTCTAGGGTCCGTGACAAAGTTGTATCAGAGTTGGTTGATCGTAAGAGAATGGCCAACGTAGGAGACGTAAAACGGCCGCAGCACCAGACAACGGCCGCATGGTGGAGGGAAAAAGAACCGAACAAGGGGAAGAAGAATAGAAGGGTAACGAGGAAATGCTGCCGAGATTAATACAAAAGCGAGTCTCTAACATCCACTACACTTGACCGTCGGGGCGAGTGACGAAGAAAATGGGTGAAGATGCCATTGACCTCACTGCCGGAGAAAGAAGGGGTCAACAAAGGGTAAAGTGGCGAGAAGGCGTGGAGATATTCGGTCGGCGCGGAATGCTGAAGAGACAGCCAAGTTCAAGACCCGTGGGAATTCACCCTTGAGGAAATGCAACATTCCGAAATGAGTGGGAAGGGCACGCTAGCGTGTCGAGTCGAGATGAAGGAAGCCATTACATCCTGTCGAGTGTCGGCGTATGAACGCGCTCAAATGATTGGAGTGTGTTGAAGGCAAAAAGTGAAAGAGCTCAGAGAAGGACAAGGAGGTTGGAGGATCGACATCACTTCGACCGGGAAAGGGAGGTCAGAGTCGAGGATCCCACGCACCTAGGTTAAAAGGGTCACGGACGCGCAAGAGGTGGAAATTCTATGGACTGGAGAACTCGTCAAGTTAAGATTCAATTTTTTGTACAAATAAATTTTGTTCATCTTATGTATGGTTTCTAGAAATCTCAGTTACTTCATGTTCTGAAGATTTGATTACAACAGTATTTCTGCATTTTCATAAACCCCGTAGGTAACAATCTTAGGAATTATCCAAATTGTGTTTCTGGTGGAGACAAAAATCTTTGTGATTTTTATACTCCTGTAAGTCTGCCAATATTAATTTATGCTTACTTGATTTGTATCTATTTTGTGTAGCAGAATGGGAAAAAACAAGTGTTTACTGGCTGTTGCTGCACGAACCCCGAAACTCTTGTATCACAAGATAGAGAAACGAGTTCATAAATTCACAGCGTGTGAATTTCAAAGGATGGCAGAGAGCAACGAGTATTTTTCGTCTTACGGACTCTGGTCTGCGAAATTTACAAGTGAAAGATGACTCCAGTCCTGTGATGATATGCCAAACATTGAGTGCTTTAGAGGCTGATAATAATGTTATAGTTCATAACAAACTTCAAAAGAGTTGTGGAAATGCCTGAGAAGAAATATAAGACAGGAAGATGCATGCTTGAAAAAGTTGTGGTCGCAAAAGTGTTGTAGACTATAAAATGGTAGGAGATAGTAAAACAGTTGGTCAAAGTGCAGGAAAATTTCAATATATTCTCCATGATCGATTGCTGAGATATGGAAACGTAAATTAAACTTTTAAGTTGGACTGCAATGATCGAGAAGATGCCTCCTTGTGGAATGATTTCAAGAATATCTAAAGCCACGCGTAAAAACCATGAAGCGTGAAGATATTGTGATTGTCTCAAGATGAGAAAGATAACAGAAATGCGAAAGAATCGGTAAGATTCAAACAATCTTGAGTTTAATATTCGTTGAGAAGATCTCCAAAGACCAAATTATAAGAGAAGAAGTCCAACGGCAGAAGTCGAACAGGACAAGAAGAATTCCAAAAGCAACTGTTTAGAATTGGGCAAGGGGGTCATAGATCTCTGATTGTCATGCTCAAAGCAACGGACAAAAACAAAGGCAAGGCAAAATTAAAGCAACATCGTGGAAAAGCTGGAAGATGCAGATGGATTGTGTTCAATCGAGATAGAGTTGTAACCTTAGTTGAAATCCCAAGGAGGGGTTTCTCGACTCAGGTTCGCATAGACATATTTGCTCTGAAAAATAAGATTGGAACGTACACTCCTGCCTGAGTCCGATGAAGATTATTCATGGAAACACCGCAACAGCAAGGATTGCACCGGAAAGGAACTGGGAAAGTAATGTTGGAACTGAAAATGACACCGGCAGAGTGTGACTTTAAACAATGTTCTAAGGTCCCTCACATATTAGGAGAAATTTATTTCTGCTGCACTACTCGTAAGAACGGGTTTTTAAGTGTGTCCTAATTAGTGATAAAGAGTATAAGTAAGGACTCAACTGTTCATAGGAAAGGGCTACTAATGCGGGTCGTTTCAAACTCAATCTATAATGGTTATTGACAGTACTTAAAAAAAATTATATTTCTTTTTACCTATGGAGTTAAGTTTGATTTGTTAGGGCATACTCGAGTCTGGGAGGACAGATATAATTACAAAGCCTTGGAAATTTAATTGGTTACTCTTAGAAAGTATTGACTGATTTCAAATGCGATAGTCGGAATGTGAATTTGGTGGAAAGTAAGGTTTGTTAAACATTTTACAAGTTGTTGAAAGTTGTATTTACAAACGTTAGACTAATTAACACAGATATAAGCGATATGAAGTTCAACACCATATCGTGGTGGGAAAAATTATTTTATAACTTTATTGATGACTGCACTCGATTTTTGTTAGGTATATTTTATTAATAGTAAGTATGAAAACAATTGAGCATTTCAGCATTACAAAATGAAGGGAAAAGGAACAACCAATGAATCAAGATAAAAATATTAGGAGTGATAGGGGTGGAGAATTATGAATCTCCTTTTAAGAGATATATTTGGAATATGGTATTATTCATCAAACTACTGCCCAACCTTAGCCACACAGTTCAAATGGTTTGGCAGAACGGAAGAACGACATTAAAGGAAATGATGAATGACTTAATGATAATCTTGTTCACAGCGAACTCCCCCCTTTGGAGGAAGCCATCCTTACAGCTAATAAACATACTCCACAAAGAGTACCATCGAAAACAAAACAATCAATTCCATATGAGTTGGGAACGAAAGAAACCCACTTGAAATATTTCAAAGTGTGGACCGGTGTTCTAGCCAGGTAGAGGTTCTTTACCTAGAGGGTTTAAAATTGGACCCAAAACAATAGAGTGTGTATTTTTTTTTTTTTTCTTGGGCTATGCTACGGGAATAGTAAAGCCTATAGATTTTTGGTTCACAAAAATCGATAATCCTTGCGATTCATGTTAATACCGAGAATTGAATCAGTAATGTAGAGTTTTTTGAAACATTTATCCGGATAAAAACTTAAAGTGAGTTCAACAAGTGAAAGACCTAAAACACACAGAGAAGAATCAATGGGAAATATTCTAACTAGTGAGAAAGTAGGCGAAGTAATCGACACACAAAAATCGTTTCTTTGGACCAGATTTTTGTAGCACTATTGCTGAAAATGAGCCTCAAACATATTTAAAGCACTTTATATTTTGTCTTCGTCAGAGTCCACTTATGTAACGACGCAGTCAATAGTGAGATGAATCAATTTTTAAAGCAATCACATTGGGAATTGACTGACCCCCCTCTTCATCCAGGAAATAAACCTTTAGGATCAAAATGGATCTTTAAAAGGAAAATGAAAAACCGATGGGGACTATTGACAAATATCAGGCTAGACTGAGTAGTCAAGGGTACAGACAACAGGAAGGTCTGGACTCCTTTGAACAACTCTCCAGTTAACAAGGATAACATCAATTAGGATATTGTTTATAGCACTAGCAGTAGTGCATGATCTACAACAGCCACCAAATGGATGTAAAGAAAGGCCTCTTAAATGGAGAGTTGAGAGGAAGAAAATTTCAGGAACAACCTGAAAGGGTTCTATAGTTCTGGTAAAGAAAAGAAGTTGTGCAGACTGTGAAGTCACTTTATGGACTCAAGCAGCACCCAACAATGGATGCTACATTTGATCAAATAATGTTGGTGGGAAAAGGATTCAAGATTAACGAAGTGATAAATGTGTTTACATTAAAAACGTTATAATCATGAAGTCATTGTTTGTGGGTAGGTTGATGAATGTACTAATTGAGTAAAAAATTGACGATATTAAATGTTACCCCCCCAAGCGCCTGTTGTTCCAGCCAGTTGATGTGAAAAATTGGAGTTGCGATTGATCTCCTAGGGCGTCAGCCGGCTTATCAAAAACTCCCCAGGACTAGAATTATCTCCAATCTCATTATATGCAAAAGTATTGGATAAGTCACTGACTTGAATTTCAATGTAGTAAAAATCCAATTGATTTAAGTTGTACATTTCAAAAAAGAATTGAAGGTCAAAGTGACGATCAATTGGAATATGCCGAGTGTGAAGTTGATGTATTATTATGATTGCAAATTGCACAAGAATAGCATGTGCTATTTAGTAAACTGAGTCGTTAAAACGAGTAATCCAAATCCAAACTCACTGGTGGGCTATGAAACGTGGTGGGTTATCAAATGACCACAAAAGAGATTTGCATTATAATAAATATCCTGCTGTGATTGAAGGATATAGTGGATGAAAATTGGGATCACAGGTCAAATGATGTAAAATCCACAAGTGGTTATGTATTCAGACTTGGGGGTAGGCGCCTGTCTCTTGGAAATCTTCCAACCAAACATGTATTGCTCGCTCCACATGGAATCTAATTCATTATTTGGATAAGGCTTGTGAAGAAGCGGAAATGCTACGGAATTTCCTACAGGATATTCCGTTCAGGCCCAACCCTGTTGGACCAAATTTGCATAAATTGCGATAGTCAAGCAGAATAGGTAGGGGCAGGGAGAGATATGTACAACGGGAAGTCTCGTATCTACGACGTAGACATAACACCATAAGAAACTGCTCTCTAGTGGAATTATACATTGACTATTATAAGCGCAACCGATTATGTGTAAGACCACTAATCGAAAGGCCTAGTGAGAGAGGCAGTGAAAGATCATCTAAGGGACTGGGGTTTTTAGGCTTAGGACAAGTCCGCATGACGGTAACTCTATCTAGCAGACTGGAGATCCCACGAGCTAGATTAAAGGAAGAAAAAAGAAGGGTGGCTGGTGAGGTTCGACCTCCCATTGTCCATTAACTCAATTCATTTCATGATGGAGACAATGTCAAGAAAAGGTTAAGACTTTAAGTCTTTTATAGGGTAAAAAGCTAAAGTTTTAAGATTTGCTAAAGTTTGGTGGTAGATTTCACCAAATAGTATATACGAGATGACACGGTTAGAACATAACCTATGTGAGTGTGAAGTGGAGCCGACTCAAAGAGGATTTTTTGTCAAAGCATTCTCTTACACTCATTGAAACAGGAGGTGTTCATGGCTGAAAACGAACACAACCGGCTAAGAATCATTAAAACAGAAAGGGTGGTTAATTGTGTTGACCTATGGTTGTCTAGGTATACACCAAAGTTCGACGGTTTAGGGATGTTTTCGGTCAGTGACCCGTTTAACGCTTTAAACAAAAAAGGGGAGTTCCCACAATGCAATTCCCCGCGAACAGTCTTCAGAAGGTGTTTTTACAACCGATAAGAAACGTCATCTATGAGGAAAAACTGCAAGTTTACCGGAGTCATCAAGCACTAACCAGGGAGCATCCCCCACACCCCCCCCGACGCGTTTTTTTTATGTGAGGAGAGTTCACCCCTTTTACCGCTTCACGATTCTAATCCACGATGAAGATATGTGTTCACTTAATGGATTCGGTTGATGCATTTTACAGCTTTGTCCAGGATGGAATTGGAGCACGCGCGGACTGTTAATGGAATTCATTGATGAAGCCAACACACAGGCAAGCTTAGTACAGACTATTCAAGACGCTTAAATGTTAAGCTTTCTACTAGTGCCGTTTTGAGTTCGACGACGAAACATAGACCACCCAGACCCCATGAGGTATTCATGAATGGTGGGGGCGATCGTGGCGACCTCCTATGCCGAGGTGAACGACCAAAACACAAGAGCGATCCTTCCGGTCCTGACGGCAGCAATGGCCTACTATGCATGAACCCCATTAGGTACCCCACGACAAGAATCCGCCGAGACTATTTGCCAACACGGTGAAGCAAGACAAGGTGTCCCAAGGGATTTAAAATATGTTTGCTACCTCACATCTTACTCGGCTTCTTCCCCCGGCCCTTTTGTCCATACTCTTTATGCTACCATTTCTTTCTATTTCCCTGAACTGATAGAAATCTTTGGTGCTATCCTACATATATGGAAAGAGAAGGAAGCGCAAGAGGAAGATGCGAAAGTCGATTGTTTGTCAGAATAAGCATTGTTTGGGCCTCTTCGTATAATGTCATCATGCGGAGCTTTTCTTCCCTCGTTTTTATCACCCTAAGCTTTACACCACCGACAGCAGCCCGAGGCATAGAGAATCAGGAAAGAGAAGCGGGATGAGGAGAAGATGCATGCGGCAACAGAGGCATCGCTGGACCGCCTCAACCCGCGCATCCGCGGAGCTGTAATAATACACACCCGTCCCGAATCACGATACACCAATGGAAGACGTGCCGCGCCGTTGGTTCGTACAAAGGGCGCACCCGAGGTCAATATCCCATGGCAAAGATTTTTCAGATTGGCCCAGCACGGGTTTGGCGATTGCAAGGTAAAACCAAATCTTTCCACGTCTCTTCTTTTAGTATATCTTCGATAAATTGATTGGGCAGGAGTTCTCCAGACATGTCAGACGGTTCAGCCATCCTTACTCCAACAACTTGGATGGTAATGGAGAAAGGCAGGAACCTCGTCCATGGTTCCAAGCGTTAGAGGCATCCCAAATAGGCCCTTTCAACTGGGGACAGTTGAGTGGACACGCCATCTGCGGGTAGGACAGGGCCCGACAAAGGGAGGAAGCAGATTAAACATTGCAAGCTATTCGACTCTCAAGGTCGGAGAAGATCAATGGTGCTGAGAACAGAGTCCTTGCCACGCGCATCTAAGAAGGTTCTCAACAAGAATGGAAACGCTTGCTTGCAGCCTGATGAAACAAGACAACGGACCCGAGGCATCTTTGACTCTTTTAAGAAGGAGAATGTCTGACAAGCTCGGGTCGAAGATGAGAGCGGGAAACGCTGGGGAAGATGCTCGAAGGGCTACTCGAGTACGTGAATCATTTGAGGACACCCCTGCAATAAATTCACTCGGAAAATGATAATACGCAATGCGACGCGGTTCTGCACCCACAAGGTGGGTTCCCTTTGGTTAATCACTCATCACTCAACACCCTGTATTTCCCACTCTGTCTTAGGAACTCTTGTGGATCCGTCCCATGTAAACAACCCTAACAATGGAATAAGTATACCAGATATGAAATCGATTCTTCTCTACAGTCGCTTCAAGAACTTGGCCGATGATTCCAGGGTTCACAGGGAATGATGCGCGTAGAACCAGAACATGGAACCTTTACTACAGACAAGCCAACTAACTTTGAGAGTTAGTTGAGCTTTGAAAGGTTGGGTCCAACCATGTAGGAATCTCGAATACGAAGATTTACTCGAAGGAGTCTTTACCGGACTTAAACAGAGGAAATCTTAGGTTTGAAGGGTCTAGGGATAAAATGGTCTTTTTCCTAGATAAGGGTAGTATTTTAATTACCCTAAATATGTAATTAATTATATAATTAAAAAGGATGAGGGGAAATTTTGGGAGAGAGGGACTAAATTGGGCTCTTGAAGTGAAGTCCTGCTCCACCCGGGTTCGAACCTAAGTGGAAGCAATGAATTAAAGTGATTTTTATTTAAGCTATTGAATTAATGTAAGTAATTAATAATTTTTATTCATTATCTGATTTTAAATAAAAGAGAAATCATATTTTTATTAAATAAACAAAACCGTTTTAACTAAGTCCTAAAACTAGACTCCTAAACGTCCTACAACTCCACTCTCTCCCGTTTATCTCTCCACTCTCATGTTCAATATCTCTTAGTATTTATCACGTATTTTCTTTGCGAAATTAAGATACAAAAGAAGAAAAATAAACCAAGTTGTTCACACTTGAATAACTCACACGAAATCTTAAGAAATCATACGTTTATCGCACACTGCGCTAAGGGAGGTTGTCATTCGAGTGGAGTTGATATAGAGGAAGCTTATACATGTACTTGGGTGAAGTTTTTGGGCATCAAGTCAAGAGTTTAACTTCATAAAGGTATGGGTTCTCTTCTCTCTTGGTCCCTTTCCCAAGAGACCTCTTAAGGTTTAAAATATTCATTCCGAAAACTAGGATTGTTCCACGTTGCATGTGTCTGTCACTAGCTCCCATTGAATCATAGGTTGGTTATATTTGCTGGTAGAAAACTAGGGATGAAACTTTTTTTCGTAATGATTTTGTGTTTATATGTATGTTTGGAATTACGTGACTTAATTTGATGTTTCAGAAAATGTAACTACGTGTGTATATGTGTGTTGCCGTGGCTATCATTCATTGTATAGGACTGGCAATGGCATGATAGTTATTTATTTTTCATGTACACATATTGATGTAAATGTGATGCTCATATGAGTTGAAATGTGTCTGATTTGAGGGATAATGTCTTGGCTAATCGAATACATGAAGACACACTTAAAATGTTCTAAACGCACTACGAAATTCCCCTAAGAACTAAGGTGTAACTTGATGAAAGGATGCTGAAAAATTAAACGAAAATTTCCAGCTTCTAGTGGTGAATTTCGGTCAGCAAAGACGGTTCAAAATTTATAAGAAAATTAACTAAAACAAGTGAGGTCATGGACGATTGAACCCGTGACCTCACCATATTAAAAACCATGAAAATAAAGAAGTAAAAAGAAATGTGGTGAAAGGGATTCGAACAATGCTATTGGTTGAAAAATGTAACTTAAAAGAAAAAAAAGAAATGAGAGGAGTGGGGTTCGAACCCACCACCTCTAAATCAGATTTAAGGAAGAGTAAAATAAAAATAAAAATAAAATGTGAGGGGTGGGAATCGAATCCACGACCTATAGGCACAGTGAAGGAGAGTAAAGAAAAATGAAAGAAAGAAATGTGAGGCATTGAAAATCGAAACCCATGACTTCCTAGGAGGAAGGAAGGAGAGTCAATGGAATGAAAGATAATCTATTGTGAGGCGGGGAATCGAACCCACGAGCTCCTAGGTAGATTTAAGGAGAAAAATTAAAAGAAATTAACGGGGTGTGTGGGGTGTTCGAACCCACAACCCTTCGGCTAGGAGAGTAATTAAAGGCAATGAAAATTAAAAAGTGTAATGAGGAGTGGTTGTTGGGGGTTCGATCCCAAATCCTCTTAGATCCATAAGCGATAATGAAAGAGAGGAAATAAGGGGAAAATAAAATGAAGGCATTGGGGCCGAATTGGGTCCCTAAGCCATATGATCAACCAAAACTGAATAAAAATGTAAGTTGGTTCAAGGGGTTTAAAAAAACCGAGTTCCGGATGTCCCAAATTCCGTATTGTTACATATAGTCATACGTGAATTAAAATGTTCAAGAATAATGCTGCCTACTTAGCGAAATTGACATCTTGGCATACATACAAGAGTGTATAAGTTCTTGTACCACATAATCTTAGGAATGAGATAAATCCACTTAAAACGAATATGGAATGAGGCCTCAGGCTTTCATGTAAAGATCCATAATAAGTCTAACATACGTTAAAAAAAGTGAACCTAAGATGTATGTAATGAAATGTGTAACCCTAGACGGGTAAAGTAAAGAGTGCTTAAAAAACACACTAATGGCCACAGTGCATTGGCCATATGAGAAACAATTTTATAAAGTGAAATGATGATTGAAACCCTAGAAGGGTAAGTAAGAGTGTTGAAACACATAATGGCCAAGACATTTACATATGATTAATGAACATTCACGTAAAAAGGGGTGGTGAGTAATTATGAAGCGGACAAATGGATAATGATTACTTAATGTGGTGAGTGAAAATGATTATAAGGCTAATGTAAAAGATGAGACAATCTCAAAATGAGCCTAAGTAAATGTTACCAAAAAGCGACTCCAACCTAGGAGAGTGTTTAAAGTTAATGAAAAGAGACCAGTCTCTATGAACACTCTAATGAAGTATAGAGATTAACATACATTACTAATAATAATGAGATGAGAAATTATCTATTAAGCTATGATGTCCTCATAATATAAGCCAACTTCCATGACGTATGATTTTTATGTAATGGAACGTTATACTGAGCACCGATAGACTAACTATCAGCGGTGATGCTTAATTTCGGGAAGGGTGGAGGTTAACGTAACTCTCATGAGATGAGATTGTTCGGCATGCCGGTATGGGTCTCTTTTTATCTCCTTGTCTTTGAACCTATACTATCAATATAGGGATTTAACGGGGTTCAATTACCATGTACGCTAGCATGTTTTGGGTCACTTTGGCCGGTGATTTCACCTCATTTCGGTGTGGGGTTTATGACACTAGATTTCATGATGCCCACATGATCTATGTCGGTTAAAGTTAAAGTTCCCAATGAATGAATGAATGAGGCCAGCCTAAAATATGCACATAATGAAATGAATGGTACCAAAGGTGTAGGGCAAGATGATCAAGAGATGAGTTAGACTCAAGCAATGACATTAGGTCATTCTTGGTCATTGCACAACGAACCCGATGAAAGTCTTAAACTATATCCTAGGTATAAATAGTGTTCACACTAGCCTATGAATGAAATAAAATGAAGTACATACGTATGAATGAACCAGAATCTGTGTTTGCTAATGAAGACCCCGTAGTTGAGGTCACATATGTTGAGCCCTCATTTTTGGGAATTCTTAATGTCAAGTCCATGACTCCAAGGTCTCATGGCATAAGAATGACAATTATATGAACCAACGGTTGTTGTTATTTGAATTTGATATGTGCGACGTTACGGCTGTTGTGTGCTAGGTGCAAAAGCGTTAGTATAATGCGTGCATGGTACTCTCATGGTATAACTTTCCTAATCAAATTTTGAAAGTGTACTCAATTCCTAATCGCAATTTGGAAAGTCCACTCAATTGAACCTCTATAATGGTTGAAGGAAAGAGCTATTCTACTCATTCATGGTCCTTGGTTGTGCTTGCATATCCCATACTTAGTACAAGTGATTGATATAACCCTATACATTACTCAAAAACTTTTAGGTACTGCACAAGTGGACGCTAGAGGCTATAGGATCAACATTGAAGCTATCCTGACAGTCGTTCATTCATTCGGACTTGGTAGGCACTCCTGCTTTCGAGGAGCTTCCCATTTACATTCTATTTAGTAATTATAGGATTGAGCTAGTGGAGTATGTTCCACTAGCGTTTTTCCCATTTTTGGTCAGCATGTATGGTGCCATTTTGGAAGTACATTTGATCGTTATAATAAACTCATGCTCTTGGATATTTGTGATCTTAATGTCAGATGGTGGTTGATGGTGAAAAAATTATATCAAGTAAGGCAATGTTTAGTAGCATGTTAGGAAAACAAAAAAGTTTCAAATGTTAGCCTAAAATTAACCAACTGAAGTAAGATGACATAGTAGCTTGTTTGCGGACTCTTGAGAGGTCAACGACGCCCGGTCTCGTCAAGGGTATAGATTCCTGTCTGACAAAGTTTGTGTATCAGAGCACTAGGTTAAATTCTGAGAATAATAAGTTCATATCAAACATTGAGTATTCTCCTAAGTCATGGTAGTGAAGAGTGGGATCAAACCTGAATTAGATACTCGTGATGCGGTAGGAAAAATCCCCATATTCATAAAATCTTATCGTGCCGTTCCATAATGTTTGAATTTTTTTCTTGGTGTGAGAGCCATTTTAACATAAAATCCTTGTTGTTAAAAAGGAAGGAACACTAGGAGAGCTATTGGTCATAGGAGAGGAGTGGCAGCTACTGGGGACAATCAAGTTCCACCCCAAGCTCCAGCTGAAGGAGTAGACATGCCAGTTAACCCTGCTAGGTAGACTGATGCTCAGGTGAGATCATCTATGGACTAGATGGAGTAGGAAATGACCATGCAAGCTCAGTCCATGACTGCCCAGGTCAACCGACAGAATGTTCAAATGGAGAACCCATCGGTACGTAGCATGGCTGACAGGGTATGAGATATTACAAGGATGAATCCTACTATTTTCACAGGGTCCAAGACTTCAGAGGATCCCCAGGAATTCATGGATGAGGTACGAAGAGAAGTGTAGGGTAGCTATGCTGCATGACAACATGAACCTTTCCAGGCTAATGGTCCATATCCACCAAGTGGAGGAAAGCAGGAAGAGGAAGCACACTAGGGCAGGGAACAGGTCAAGGCAAGGTGACAAGATTTTTTCAAAGAAGACTAGTAATGGAATCAGGGATAATCCCAAGTTTAAGAAGGTACTCTCCCACTAAGGGGAGTCAAATTCATCCAAGGGTCTCTATAATAGGGATTCCGAGTCAAGAGTTAAAAGAAAAAAATATAGTGATACACCTCCAGAAGATACCACTTGTAGGAAATATAGGCCAAACTACACGGAAGAAGAAGAGGATGGGTGGGCACGAACGCTTGTTTTAAAGTTGTTCTAACCGGGTCACATGGTGAAGGATGTCCAAAAGGAGGGAAGTCAAGAAACAAAAGAAGGGAGAGATAGCCTAATGGTCCAAGTGAGAGGCTCCAACGAGGAAAACTATTATTCGCACTTAAGTCTAGGGGTGCAGGGGAAGGCCACCTCTGGTGAAGTTTTTTTTTTCCCCAGTCTCGAGTGAGTAGCCTTAAAGTAGTCCTTCAGGTACTTGACTATGGTATGGTACCTTATGCACTAGTTGAGGTGAATATGTGAGTCATCATGTTGGTTGGTGATTTGTTATGACTTACAGTTTATTATGTTCGTATGCTTTGATGAGATAGTTTAGGAAAGCGTGTCTTAGTCTATTAATGTGAAGCTCACTAGTAGGTTTTCAGGAGTGCACCATCATTTAAATTTGGGTATCAGATATCACCAATGGGGAGTATTGAATTACCCATGTATGCATAATCTATAGATGACTTACTTTTTTTTAGTAAAGAGTCGTTTTAATTCGGGGACGAATGTTCCTACGGGGGGGGGGGATATGCAACAAACCCTAAAAATGTATAGATAGAAGCTTAGTGTGTCAAGAAGCCTAAGATAAGAATGCTTTAGTGTTAAAGAATGCCTATGATTAGACCAGGGTTCACATAGATTGATACGCGTAGAACCAGACCACGGAACCCTTGATATGCAAAGCCAACTAACTTGTGGAGTTAGTTGAGCTTGGAAAGGTTTGGTCCAACCATGTAGGGCTCTCGAATACAAAAATTTACTCGAATGAGTCTTTACCGAACTTAAAAAGAGGAAATCTTAGGTTTGACGGGTCTAGGGGTAAAATGTTTTTTCATAGATAAGATTAGCATTGTAATTACCCTAATTATGTAATTAATTATTTAATTAATAAGGTGGTGGGGCAATTTTGGGAGAGAGGGCAGAAATTGGGCTCTTGAAGTGAAGTCCTGCTCCACCCGGGTTCAAACCTAGGTGGAAGCAATGAATTGAAGGTAGTGATTTTATTCTTAAGATATGAATTAATTAATTAATTAATAATTTTAAGCATTTCCGATTTAAAATAAAATAAAAAGTCAGATTTTTATTAAATAAACAAACCTTATTGACTAAGTCCTAAAATAGACTCCAAACCTCCTACAAGCTCCACTTCCTCTGGTTTAATCTCTCCAGTCTCCCCCACGCTCACTCAAATCTCTCTTCTTATTATAACGTCGTATTTCTCTGTCTAATTAAGATACAAAGCATAAAAATTAAACCAAGTTTCACACTGAAGAACACACACGAAAGCACAAGAAAACAAACGTTATCGCACACTAGGCAGGGGAGTTGTCCTTAGACGTGAAGTTGATATTGAGGAGGCTTAGACGTGTGCATGGGGAATTTTTTGTGTATAAGTCAAGAGTCACGTCAAAAAGGTATGGGTTTTCTTATCATGTTACCTTTCCCCAAGAGACTCCTTAAGGTTCAGAATATTCATTCATGAAAACTAGGGTTGTTCCCCTGGCATGTCCCTTTGACTAGCTCCCATTGAATAATAGGTGGTGATGTTTGCTGGTTTTGAAACTATGGATGAAACTTTTTTCTGATGAGTAGCTTTTATATGTAAGTTTTGAATTATGCGAACTTATGTTGATGGTGTTTTGTAAAAAGGTAAAAGTGTGGGTATGTGTGTGTGTCGTGGCTATTGTTCATGGTTTAGGAATGAAAATAAAATGTTAGTCTTTATATTTCATTACACATGTTGATGAAATGTTGATATTCATATGATTGAAATGTGTATGATTGAGGATAAGTCTTGGCTAAAAGAATATATGAAGACGCACCTTAACATTCCAACACCACTTCCAAATTACTTAAGAACTAAGGTGTAACTTGTAGGTATAATTGGTATGTTTTCCTGAATTTGTATAAGGTGTAAAAACAAAATTTCAGCTTCTATTTGATGAATTTAGGTCAGCAAAGATGGTTCAAAATGTTAGAAAAATGCATTAAAAACAAGTGAGGTCATGGAAGGATTGAACCCTCTGATCTCACAATGTTAAACTCCATGAAAATAAAGAAAAACAAATTGTTGTGAAATTTGAGGTAGACACTGCTCTGTGTCTGAACAACAAAGACGAGATGCAGTAGATTCTGATAGGGATTTGCGAGGATATCGAAGAGGAGTGTGGGTAGATATGCTGAGAAAATCATGAACCTTCTAGGCTTATGTTCCATGTCCAGCAAGTGAGTAAAGCAGGAGAAGAGAAGCACACTAGGGTAGGGAACAGTAAAGGAAGAGACACAGATTTTTTCAAGGAGAGTAGTACGGGAACAGGGATTAAGCCCAAGTTTAAGAAGGTCTGTCCCACTAAGGGGAAGGAGTTCAAATTCATCCAAGGGTATGTATGATAGGGATTCCGAGTCCATAGTTAAAAGAAATAATATAGTAGATGCATCTTAGAAGAGACCACCTTGTTGGAAATATAGCAAACTGCACAGAAGAAAGCGTATGATGGGCACTAACGCTTGGTACAGTTGTGTCAAACCGGGTCACATAGTGAAGGATTGTCCAAATAGGAGAAGTGAAGAACAAAAGAAGGAGAGAGCTCAGCCTAATAGTCCATGTGAAGAGGCTCCAACCAGGCAACTATTCTTCGCACTTAAGTCTAGGGGTGCAGGGGAAGGTACCTCTGGTGAAGTCTCGAGCGAGTAGCCTTAATTAGTCCTCAGAGATATTGACTATGTAGGTCACTGATCACTCGTATGAGGTTATATGTTGAGGTCATCATTTTGTTGCTGAATTTGTATTACTTACCATGTTACTTATTGTTGTATTCTTGATGAGGCTAGTTTAGGAAAAAAAGAGTTTTCTTAGTCTAGGAATGTGAGATACTAGAGGTTCAAGGATGTGCACCATCAGAGTTAATTGTGTATCAGTTATTCACCAATGGGGAGTCTGAATACTATGTATGATACATTCCTATAGATGAATTACTTTGTTATTAAAGGCGTAGTGTCATTCGGGGACGAATTTTCTTAAGAGGGCGGGGGGGGGGATAATGTAACAACCCTAAAAATGGATAAGATAAGAAATGCTTAGTGTGTCAAGAATGCCTAAGATAAGAAATTCTTAGTGTGTCAAGAATGCCTATGATTAGAACAGGGTTCACACAGATTGATACGCGTAGAACTAGACCACGAAACCCTTGCTACGCAAAGCCAACTAACTTGTGGAGTTAGTTGAGCTTGGAAAGGTTTGGTCTAACCATTTAGGGCTCTCGAATACGAGATTTACTAGAAGGAGTCTTTCCCGAACTTAAAAAGAGGAATCTATAGGTTTGACGGGTCTTCTAGGGGGTAAAATGTTCTTTTTATAGGATAAATTAGGAAATTGTAATTACCCTAAATATGTAATTAATTATTAATAATAAGGTGGTGGGGAAAAAAAATTTGGGAGGAGAGAGGGCAGAAAATTTCGCTCTTTAAAGTGAAGTCCTGCTCCACCGGGTTCAAACCTAGGTGAAGCAATGAATTAAAGTGATTTTTTAGTAAGAGTGAATTAATGTAATACATAATAATTTTTAATTCATTATCCAATTTAAAAATAAAAAAAAGCAGATTTTATTAAATAAACAAAACCTATATTGACTAAGTCCTAAAAACTAGGACTCTAAACCTGCTCAATCCACTCTCTATTGTTTATTCTCCAGTCGCACAGCTCCATCTTCTATCTTTTCACGTATTTTATTGTCAATTAAGATACAAAAGCATAAAATAACCAAGTTCTTTCACACTTGAAGAACACACACGACAATCACAAGGAAAAACAAAAGTTTATCGACACCCTAGGCTAGAGAGGTTGTAATTCTAAAAGAAGTTGATATTGAGTGAGGCTTTAGACGTGTTCAGGGTGTTGAAATTTTTGCCGCATTAAAGTCAAGAGTTGTTAAACGTTAAAAAAGGTATGGGTTCTCTTATCAGGTCCCTTGTCCCAAGAGGACCCTTAAGGTTCAAAATATTCATTCTAAAAAAACTAGATTGTTCCCCGTTGGCATGTCCTATGATAGCTCCCATTGAAATCATGTTGGTTATGTTTGTGGTTTAAAAACTAGGGATTAAACTTGTTTTCCTGATGATTTTATGCATTTATATGTAAGTTAGAATTTATGGACTTATGTTTGTGTTTCGAAAATGTAAAACGTGGTATGGGTGTGTTGCTGTGGCTATTGTTCATGGTTTAGGATTAGGATGAAAGGCATGTTAGTTGTTTGGATGTCATGTACACATGTTGATCTAAATTGTGGTATTCATATGATTTGCAATGGGTATGATGAGGAATAATGTCTGGCTAAGAATGTATGAGACGCCCTAAAAACATTGTGTAAACCGCACTACGAAATTCCCTTAAGCACTAAGGCTAAACTTGATGAAAGGATGCTGAAAAATTAAAACAAAATTTCCAGCTTCAATTTATGAATTTTGGTCAGCAAAGAGGGTTCAAAATTTAGAAAAAATGAATTAAAACAAGTGAGGTCATGAAGGATTGAACCCGTAATCTCACCATATTCAAAACCATGAAAATAAAGAAGTAACAAAAAAAATAGTTGTTAAAACGATTAAATTAGAACCTGGGTTTTGGCGGGAAGGTTGGAAATTGGTTGGAAAAGTAACTAAAAGAAAATATAAGAAAGAGATGCAGGAATTCGGGAACCCACAACCTCTAATCAGATTTAGAAGATTAAAGAAAAAATAAAATGTGAGGCATGGTAATCGAACACACGACCTCTAGATAGTGAAGGAGAGTAAAGAAAATAAAAAAAGAAAAGAAATGTGAGGCATGGGAATCGAACCCAGGACCTCTAGGCAGTGAAGTAGAGTGGAAGGAAATGAAATAACAGAGATGTGAGGTGTGGGAATAGAACCCACGACCTCCTAGGCAGATTTAAGGAGAAAAATTAAAAGAAATTTAAGAGGGGATGTGGGGTTTGAACCCACAACCCTTCAGCCAAAGGAGAGAAATTTAAAGGCAATTAAAATAAAAAGTAAATGAGGTTGTGGGGTTTGATCCCACATCCTCTTATTTACGTTAAACGAAAAATGAAAAGAGAATTAAGGGAAAAATAAAATGAAGGAAATGGGGCTCGGACTTGGGTACCTAAGCCGTATGGATCAAACAAAAATGAATAAACAAAATGTAAGTGTTGTTCAAAGGATTTGAAAACCGAGGGATTTGAAAACCGGGTTCCCTTGCCCAAATTCTGTATTGATACAAAAGTCATACGTCAATTAAATATTCAAGAATAATGCTTCCTACTTAAATCGAAGTTGAGATCTTGGCATACATACAAGATGCATAAGTCTTGTACCACATAATCTTAGGAGGATATGAATCACTTAAACGAACAATGAATAAATCCTCATGGCTACTACACATAGATCCATAAGTCTAACATACATTTAAAAAAAATAAGTGAACCTAAGATGTATGTAACGAATTGATGTAACCCTAGAAGGGTTAAGTAATATTGTAAAACAGACCCAATGGACAAGTGCATTGGCATACGATGGAAAAAATATTATGTAATGAAATGATGAAACCCTAGAAGGGTTAAATAAGAGTCTGAAACACACAAATGTCCAAGTACATTGTCATATGATAAATTGGACATTCACGCAAAAAGGGGTGAGTAATTATGAAGAACAAATGTGCTAATGTTTATGAATGTGCTGACAACATGATATGAGGCTAATGTAAATGATGAGAGCAATCTCAAATCAATCTTAGTAAATGTTACCAAAACATACTCACCTATGAGAGTATAAATTTAATGAACAGACCAGTCTCTATGAATACTCTAATGAAAGTATTGAGATTAATACAATTAATAATAATGATGAGATGAGAAATCATCTATTGAGCTATGATGTCCTCATACTAGAATAGCTATGAGCGGTGATGCCTTCTTCCGAAAAGGGCGGAGTTTTACGTAACTCTCATAAGACGAGACTGTCCGACATGCCAGGTTTGAGTCTCCTTATATCTCCTAGTCTTCGGACCTATACTACCCACATAGGGATATGGCGGGGTTCAATTCCCATGTACGCTAGCATGTTTGGGTCAGTTTGGCTGGTGATTCCACCTCTTTTTTGGTGTGGGGTTTCATGACACTGGATTTCAGGATACTCACATGATCTATGTAGGTTAAAGTTAAAGGTCTCAATGAATGAATAAATGAGGGCAACCTCAAATGATGCACATAATGAAATGAACCGTACAAAAGGTGTTAGGGAAGGATGATCAAGAGGTGAGTTAGACTCAAGCAATGACATATGAATAAATGGTATGAACAACGTTGTGTGTTATATGAATTATGATATGTGCTATGTGTACGCTGTTGTGTGTTGTGTGTAAAATGTTAAGTATGATGGTGCATGTTACTCTCATGGCATAACTTTCTTAATCAAAATTTGAAAAGATCATAAACTTTCCTAATCCATATTTGGAAAAGTTCACTCACTTTCCTAATCTCAATTTGGCAATACCACTGACTTGACTTGTTATAATAATGTTTCTAGAAAAAAGTTATTCTTCCTCATGCATGTCCTTGGTGTGTGTTTACATATACCCATACTTAGTAAAAGTGTACTAACCAAATACAAATCTAAACTTTTAGGTGCCGGCACAGGTGGTCGCTAGAGTTACAGGATCAATGTTGCAGTTATCCAGATGTCGAGCATTCATCCGAACTTGGTAGGCCCTCTTGCTTTTGAGGATTATTTCCCATTTACATTCTATCTCTGTTGTAGGATTGAGCTAGAGGAGTATGTTTCACTAGCATTTCTTTCCCATTTTTGTTCAGGCATTGTATTGGTGCCATTTTTGCAAGAACAAATTTATCGTTATAATAAACTTCTTCTTTCATTTGATGATCCTAATGTTAGACTATTGGTGGTGAACAATATGTAATACAATGTTTAGTAAGCATTTCAGGAAACAAAAAGATTAAAATTTTCTGCTAAAATTAACCTAGATGAAATAAGAATGACGTATGTAGGCTTGTCTGCGACCTCTAAGAGGTCAACGGCGCCTGTCTCGTCTAGGTCTATATTACGGTCGTGACATCCCACCTCAGAGACAAGAAATATAGTAGGATTAATCAACACAAAATCTCTTAACCTAGACGTCATAGTGCTCTCCACAACATTCACCCTAGGCACCATACTCAAATTCACTTGAGTAGTCACGGCTCGTGACAAAGCAAGCAAAGCCTCGCTAATATCCTTATCACTCAACTAAGGGGGAACCACTGGAATATAATTACCTCCTCCCACAATAGGGACTTGGTCACCTTGAGCACTTTGAGCATCTGGAGCACCTTGAGGAACTTGCTCAACTTCCTCAACTTGAGAAGGGATCTTCTCTGGAACCTCATTTTCCTTAACTCTCCTAGCTGGTGTCCTCGTCGTATTCATATTCCAAGAAACACAAAGAAAACCAATAGAAAAGAGTACTCATAAATTTTACTCTACAGCACGACATAGTAGTATAAAAGAAGGGAAACTCTATCGTCCTATTGCCTATCTTCCATAGATGTGTCGCGACTCACACCAATAGTCAATACTTTACTAGACGTGACATGATGAGACTTCTTGATTCCTAATATTAATTTCATAACGTATGGTCTGATACAAATCTTGTCACATCCCGAAACAACACCCTAGAAGTTAGGGGCAATCTCGGATTGCAACCGGCTTACTTGACCTCACGGAGGTCTTGTACAAGCCTTTACATATCATTAATCACATAAATATAATGAAAAGTAGTGCGGAATTTAAAATTTTCACAAAATATATCATTGTCTATAAAAACTCTTTCATATAAAGTCATAGGAAATACTAAGTATCAATTTTATCAAACTTATGACACGAGAATACTTGGGACACGTCCCATACTTCAAAATATAGAAATACTTAGTCCATTACAATAGTTCTAATGGAAACATAAAAGACAATCTACGCCATCGAATCAAAAGAGGAAATACTTTAACTTCACTTGAATGATTCTATGACCCAAGCCTTCATTTCCAAAATGCTCCTCACCTACCAACAACTATATAGATATATAAAAACAAGGATTAGTACAACAACATGTACTAAGTATGACATTATGTATAAAAATCATGTAAATGGACATTTATTTGAAATATGCATCTTTTCATTTAAAAATCACATTATAATCATAATAACAACATTTAACAACATAGAAACACATAAGAAAACATTTAAACCAATTATAATATTTTTACAAATCACTTTACAATAACTAAATTCACTATTATAATGAAGTGCTTTACCATATGTTTATACACTTCCTAGCTTGTAATCTTCTCACTAAAAGCTATCCTAAGACTCACTTAAGCAATACCAAGATATACCACCATACAACCTAACTAAGCACACCTAAATGACACTCAAGAATACTTATAATAAGACATATACACAATTACAAGACATCAAACACATCAACATGAGATTCCTCTAACAAAGGGAATTCTAAGTCTCACTTTAGTAGGTTGTCAAGAGACCGCCCATACAATCCCTTACACACACACTTAAGAGATCCTATAGACTACCTATGGAATCATGCTCACTTAACATTACAATATATAGATGATATGACAATTTCTTACCAAAGGCTATCAAAAGACTTACTTAAGTACATCAACAAGATACCATCCATGATTGACCTCTTCAAGACTACCTAAATAATCCTCAAGACTTCCTTAGTTTATATCATGTCCACATAATTAACTATTTCCCGAACTAGAGTAATTCCTTAGACTTATCTATGTAAGATATGAAGTGACCATTCCTATGGCCCCTTCATACGTTAACTAGACAACCCTTAACTAGTCTAGATAAGTACTTATTAATTTAACATAATTCTTACTTAAGTCATTACATTATATCTATTTAGGAACATTTCAACACTAAAGGACATTCAAATAAGGTCTTGGACAAGACCTAGAACTCCAAATAACAACCTTCAAAGTAATCTGCTCCATAACCACCTAAATTTTTTATAGAACATCTGCTAATGCTAAGTCGGTTTTCCATCTGATGAGACTAGGCAATAACCGACAAGAAGTATTATAGCAAAAGCATGGAAGCTGAAGTTCTAACCTACTTCGAATGAGGTGTTCTACTTGCAATGGGTAGAACTTGGACACATCCCCTGTCGCGGCAAATGGTTAAGTAATATGCAAGGCCCATGCTTTGTAATTAGTCTCATACACATTAAATATAAACTACTTCCCTACCATAGTCACTCGATGAATAGCCTTATTTATCATAGAATAATTACACTAAGCGTTCATACTAAAAGAGGTCCATATCATGTTATATCCATCACATTTAACCCTACCAAAGAAAGGTACACTAGCGGCACTACCTCACAATGGAGACAAGAGCTCAGAAAACTTTAGTGCTGAGCATTAATCTGGATGACGTTTACAACCAATTAAACTTAAGTATTCATCCTTTACTTTGAAGGATATATTTATCATTATGACTACGACCGTCAATGTTCATAACCATACTACTAGGTTCAAGATTTCACATAAAGACCTCTTAACATTCATTTAAGCTTCACATGTCATTCATAATATTCAATACTATATACTATCATCCAAAGTCAGACATCACATATTCATATTTCATAACATACATCAAGCAACTGCTACACAAGTCGGACCGAAGAAAGACACCTCATACTTCAGCTTAACTCATTTAATACTGTTCATTCTAGAAGCAATAGAAATAAGTCTTTTATCATCTTAAAGTCACCTCACTAATATCATATCATCATTCACTATGGACCCAACATCGGCTCATATAGTTCAAGTCGCAATAAACATACATCAACACTAAGAACTACGCATATAATGGCCACATTCCATAGTCTGATATGCATAACATACATAACATTAATGAAGAACACTGGACTTCACGTTATTTTCACCTCGTACATTAGAATATAATCATACTTACATAATAAACTACTTACTAACAACATTACTTCAAGTAGTTTGCGGACAAGGGCCCCATGATCATCATATATACTTAAAATACGTCGACAAAGCGCCATATAATAAGGTTTAAACACTACCACCGTGACACAATAACGTGGACCATACCAATCACAATATAATTGAATTATAATTAACATAAAATAAATAAAATAGGGCATATTTCCACCACATCATCTTCAACACCTCAATCCAATACAACATTCGATATCACAAGGCCCATACACTTGACCTTAACGAACAACTCAATAGAATTGTAACAATATTCATGAATCTAGGTCAAATTACTACATATTTATCAATACAATACAAACTAGATATCAATTATTTAAATCATATACATACATGCTAGCCCACTTAAAACTACATTAGAATCATCAATATCAAGGTAACATAACATATGTCAAAATAGGCGTTATCCAATTCCAGGGTTCATGGTTATTTAGAGTAAACAATCATAATACAATAACAATTCGACATTTATTCATGTTCAGAACCATAATGCAAGAACCCATGAGATAAATCATGAAATTGGACAAATTCACTGCAAAAACTTTAGAAAAATATCCTATTTGTAAAGGAACCTTGATGAGAGACTTTCAAGGATTAAATCCATACGTTGATGAGACTCTCCACTAAATTCTCACCCAATCCCTTCTGTGTTGTGACACTAATCGGAGTTCTAGAGAGAATCTAAGGAATTTGGGTTTTCATTTGGTATGAATCGATTTTTACTAAGGCGTCAAACACTATATACATGTTTAAAATACCAAATTGTCCTTAAGAACACCAAAGCATATTATTTGTAGGTGGGTTGAAATTAACAAACTTCACCCTAACTTAACAGTTGAGATTGCGCTAGCGACTCAGCCATAACGATCAGTTGCCCATCGACGGGCGTAGGTCCACACACAGACCATCTATGATACTCCAGTCAATGGTCAGAGCCTTCCTTTTGAAATTAAGGAGAACGCTTAGTTACCCAGTAAAAGTAAAAAACAAATCCCTCCACCTAGAGGGCGTCGACCAGGCTACTGACCGTCATTTGCCATCCGTAGGTAGGACTGCCCTAGGTAGTTTTGGCCACCAAAATGGGTTCTTCCTTAAGGATCGTTGGGTAGTCCTTGGGGATATTGTCCCTGATGTTTCCATCCCAGACATGATTTTATACAATTTTAACACCTCTAACATGAATTTCATTCAAAACGAACACGTAAAACTCGAATAAACATGCTTAGACACACAAGGTAATTTCAAGGCAACACTTTCTAACATCGTCGACGTTCTTGGATATTTGAACTACAAACTCTACGAAACTCAACACACTTCCTATATACACACTAATAACTCATTTAAGGACCTTAAAAAAATCATGAATCACACATAAACACATAAAACCAAGTAGTGAGGCACATAGGTGACTTAGTCATCGAACGTCTTAGTTGTCCCTTGACGTTTGACCTCCAATGCACCTAAACTCTTAGACACTGCCTCAATATCACATAATAGACCTATTTAGTACCTTATACCATAATGACCAAAATGTTATGCTCTAGTTAACCTAAGTCATTTTTGAGGTTTTACACCACTTTTGGTAGCGGTGCTTATTTCATGTCAATCTATATAGTTGTTGATCATGGACTTGAAGGCAACCTGTTGATATATGAGTGTGTGATTATGATGATAAATTTTATGCCTATTTATTAATCAGTAAGACATGCACATACGGAGTTACACTATAGATGTAAACTGGCATCGTCGTCCCTTGAGGAATAACTAAGACTAGCCTCTTAATTTACATTCACAGTCATAGACAAATTAAGCAGAAAATTTGAAACCTTTTTGCTTACATCTTACTTTAGGACCAATGACCATAGACCTCTATCATCATATAATATATAGCGCATGTATATATAGACCCTTCACATAGGAAGTTACACACCTACTACTTTATGCCAATTATCCATATCATAAATAGAACATAGCTCTTAAATATTAGTGTCATCTCATCCCATCTAAATGATTCATCTTCCCCTCTCCCCTTCATGACTTTGAGCACAGCTCCTACATCAAGGCAAAGAAGCAACATTATAAGCTTAGAAAATTGCTACGCAAATTAAATAGAATAATGAGAGTTCTTTAGAAAAATAAAGAAACCCATAAGAAAGATATTGGCATCACCTCGGAATGTGACGGCCCTACACATTGGATGCAGTAGAGAATATCCAAGTTTTCAATTCGTCTCTGTGAATACGAGCCTTCAACGCCGGAACGTAAAATGTTAGCGGAAAGGAAGAAAATGGGACGATAGGTGCCACTTGATACTAAGAAGTAAAGACCATATGCACATATAATATCAAATCATGCTAAAAAGAGGAATTTTCGAAAGTATGCATTTTTCCCTTAAAAGTCATTTTGCACACCGAAAAGACCATAACAATCAACATTTCATATTTATTAAGTCATAGACATTTTCCTCACAATACCACAACTTTCATGTCTAGTCAAGTCGACCCTTAATGTCATGTAGATAGACATATACTCAATTAACTCCATCACCATGTCATATTTATATAATAATCATGAATGAGAGTACATTTCATCATAACAAAGCAAGACAATTACCCATGAACCCCTACCAAGTCAACAAGTGGAATGACCAAGCAAAACCCCATAACCTTACTCAATCAAGCAACCAAACAAGAATCATGACTAACACCCTACTCCAGATAAAATGACATTTAAATATACATTTCATCTTACTTTAAACGGAACCCAACACCATATCATAAACTGAAACTAATTAACATATAATATCAACAGGTCCACTTCACGTTAGAACATGTCATTATATCATATAAGCATGAACATACATAAGAACATATTCCTAAGACTTCCCTGAAGGCTAACTAGTGCAATACCTATGTAGAGTACCATACCCCTGCCTAGACTAAGCTAGAACCCTTAGGTTATCCTAGTTATAAGTAAATCATTTAATTCATTTTACCATTTTGGGAACATCTTGCCCTTACCGACATAGAACAGAGCTACTGTGAAATCCAGTGACATAAAACCCTACACCAGAAGAAGGCAGACTACTTGCTAAAGTAGTAGCAAAACATAATACATAGCAACTACGTGTATCCACTAGCTAGTATTCCTATGGGGGAAACATAGTTCAAGAACTAAAGATTATATTTGGGACCCTCTTTATGCTCCACGTTTTGTAGTCTCCAATCTGTAGAGTACTTAAGTGCGGCTACCTTCCTTATGTGGGAAGGGACACTCGTTACTCTAGTTCACTCGGTGCTAAGATAGAGTCCCTTTTTCAAATATCTGTAAGCCTTTTATTATCAATCGTAGCATAGTTTAGGTTTTAGGGTCTACCCCTTATATAATCATCGCCATCACTAGCTCAATAAGAATTTCATGAGTAAAAGTTCTTTCATTACAATTCACATAAGTGAGGTTAGCACATTAGCATTTAATATTATAACAAGGCACATTGATAGTCACAACCATCCTTATAACACATACACCTTAATCAAACTAACAACATAGTCAAGAAATTTCAATTCAACATGATACCATCCTATAAATACAAATACAAGTCTTACTCTAATAAAACATCATGACTTAATCACAATTAATCACATTTGGAAGTAAAGGATAGAGATCATAGGACTTACTGAGCCTCCTTCATAGTTCCTCATCAAGGTCTTACCATAGAACCTCAATTCAATCAAATTTAGGTAATAACATAAACATAATTAAATAACCAACATGATAATAAGACTATAAGAATCAATAAACAATAATTCAATACTAACTCAAAGCTTAAGACAAAGTACTTAGGTCAATTCTCATAGCTTAAGACAAAATACTTAGGTCATAACATAAACATAATTAAATTAACAACATGACAATAAGACTATTTTTTTCATGATTGGTTTAAACACGTCATCTAATAGTTATTTATTGAATAATCAAGTCAATTGAATCAATCCCAACCTAATTCACATCAAGATCAAAACCTAGGGTTAAGGGTTAAGGATCATGTTCTTCTATTTAGATCAGAACATCACAAATTACCATAATAAAGTTAGAATACATATTAATGTATTCATTATATACTAAATAATCTATAAACAACTCCGTTTGTAACATTTAATTCGTAATTGGATGAAACGCACTTGAAAATCCAACTTCTAGAAATACTTTGAAGGAGAGTTTTAAGAAACGAAGTCTCAAAGGTGAATTAGATCTCATACCTCAACTTTTGATGAATATTTTATGGTGAAATCATCCCTTTCATACCCCAAAATCTTTCCCTATCTTGTTCTTCAATGGTGTTTTCCAATAGACAGAGAAAGAAGAGAGAAGGAAGAGGAATTATTTTGTGAGTTGTGTTTAATCTGACGAGGGTTAGGGTCTTTATATTTGGGGTAAATAACTTTCTTAGTTCTCTTAAACCCCTAATTAACAACCTAACCATTTAAATTATTTAATGAAACTAACATAAAATGTGCAGGAAAAACATGACCCTTACAGACGGAACCCCATGGACGGGCCATCTGTGAGTCGATGACTGGTTCCCCTCCATCCTGCACACTCCTTATTTTGGTCAGAGACTTGTGCAGGCAAGGGATCCATCATTTTGGATAAGTGTAGGATGACGGTTGGCATCGACGCTTCGTTGATCCACACATGGGCCATTGATGGCCTCTCTTGGTTGTACACCACCCAGGCAGTGTTTCCTCCTACGTGCTAGGGTCCTCCTCAAGGGCCCTTCGTTGTTCCTTGTAGAGTCGCACCCTGAATTTTCAATCACGAATCATCTTTAACACATGTTATACACCCTTCCACCTAATTTCATGGATTTATGATGTCTAAAATCTCGTAATATAGTCTTAGGCACGCTAGTACCTCTTAGAACAAGTTTCTTAAAGTCGTGAACATTCTTGGACGTTTTGGTTCCTAAAATTCCTAAATTACATATATTCCTTGGAATAGGTATTAAAAAGTATTTAGACCCCATGAAACCTATGTTATGATTTAAGGCTCGTCTTGGATATTCAAAATGTTACATAGCATGTCCTAGGTTTTGATTATGTCTTCTATGATTGAATGAAATTGCTAAGGTGACTTTTATGTGATGCCATTGATGAATTATAATGGTTAATAATACCTTACTTATGTAATCCTCTATGAATGTCTGATTATCTATGGTTAGTAGTCTTGAATACAAGTATTGAAGTTAGCTTGACTCCTATGCTATTATGTGTTGATGTGTGGTCTGTCTATCGATTGGTGTCCATTGTGGTCCTTAGAGAGTGGGTGCTATCAATGTGTTTATGTCATTGTCCTCCCTTATTGTTTCCTTTCTCAAAACACGGAGAGAATTAGTGATCATGTGACCAATTGTACACACACTCACACTATATATGCTACAAGTAGTATATATAGGTTCTAGTGTTTTATGAAAGCGTCATTCTTCATATTCCACTAATGTTACTAATACATGTAGGTTTTTTTTTTTTTTTTTTTTTTGGGGGCCTTCTGAGGGTTCTATATATCTATGAAGAATGTTATGTATCCCTAACTAGGAATGACTGATTGAATGTAATGTATGGAAAATAGGTAGTATGGGGGACCTTGTCTATGCATTTCACGTCTGTGCCATTATATGATAGTTCCTAGGTTTGGTTTTCTATGTACATGAACATGAATGCATGGTTTTTTTATGAAGGTGTATAATTTCTCAAAGTCTTTTTATGAATTGATTTCCCATATAGCTACACCTATATGCATTAATGTATGAACATGTGTGGCCTAAATGTGTTATGTGAAAGGATTGCTCATATATATATACACAAAAGCACACATGTATAATAATGTAGTCAATAGAGGGGCCTTGAAAGGTGTTCTCAAGTCTAACCTAAACTAGATAGGTTCTTGAATATTCTATGTTCAAGTGAAAGGGTTTCTCGCATAATATAGGTTGATGAACTCTCATCTATGACCTATGAGCTAATCATATGAAGGGTTAACTTTCCTATGCCTTATTTTATAAAGTAATGTTAATAATGATTTTTCAATAAAGGGAACTTATCTTATTTCCCATTGTAGGAAGGTAGGTAACCATAATCGCCACGAGGTGTTTAGCCTCATAAACAAATGGCATAGAGTGATATTTCCATAAGTGGATAACTACAATTACTCAATATGAATAAAGAGGGTTGCCACATATACGTCAAAGTTCTATAACTATTCTTGCCACATAGGATCTAAAAAGTGATATCACTCAGTGTGCTAGCATGTGTTAATGTTCTACTGGACTATGTAAGAGGCTTATTTTGGTTTCGGAAGGATCGACAACACCAAAATTCCATTTTAGCACCCATCTCTTAGGGTGAGCTTAGGGCTATAATTTCCCGACAAGTAAATGGCACAATGAAGTAATAATAATTAGGACTCTAACTAGGATGACATAAGGGAAGTAGTTTCTTAAGGATAGCCGAATAAAAAGGAAATGAAACTCCTACCTATACATGGCACAAGTAGCTCCGCAGCATTTTAGAAGAAGTATTTATTTAAAATTAGATTATGTTTAGTATTTATGCAGGTCATCTGTTAGTATGCTCTACTTGTGTGGATGATATGCATTGTATGAATCCTAATAGAGGTCTAATGATGAGGTTCTCTCCTTATGTTCACAATGTTGTCAGTATATTACCTATTGTAGGAGTCTTGCTTAGTGCATAGAGATGAAGTTGTCGATCTGTTCATGTTAATGTATGAGTGAATGTCAAGCTTGATGGTATCATATAAGTTTACTATGCTATGTTAGAGGTTATGGGGCCTCACATGTGAATTGCACTGGTGGAGTTAGATTTGAATTGTGAGTAATGTCTTATAATGTTCCATGTAAAGAGAAGTTAGTTTATGTGCATAATTACTAGATCTTACTATAATGTCCCTAAGGTCTTGACTTGAATGTGTTTTATGATGTTCTATACTTCCATGAATGTATGTATTGAGTTAGGAAGGTTAATGAATGAGTACCTTGTCGCCCCTTAAGTGATTGGAAATTGAACACCAAATATCAAAAATGCGTTACTTGGGAGATGGTAAGTTCAAGTAAAGGCGGTAAAGAAAAGGAGTTCACTGATTAAAGAGAAGGCTCATGAAAAAGATTTGGGATTGTTACCGCATAAGTGACCCTAATATCGCCTAAATGCCAATGCATGAGGTTATATGGACGTATATCATTAGAAAATTTCATATATCAACTATGTGAATTGTATGAAATCCTTGTATCAAAGTTGTTATGAGAGTCACCAAACGGCCTGAGTGCCTGGTTTCAAGTAAAATCGTCCCTTGCTAGATGCCAGTGTTTGAATAGTTCGCCATATTTACTGAATATTCTATAGTCTACACAAATGTAGTTATGCGATGCTTTAAAGGATTCTGCTATGGTATGCTGGTCCCAAGCTCAGAGGAAAAGGGATACCTTAAGTTCAAGGATTTCATATGTCATTGTTTTAAGTAGAAGTTCTTTATAGCCTTAGTTAATGACATTATGTTGTAAAGACGGGTCCTAATGTAATCTAATGATATGAGTATAAGATGCGCCAAACGATGACTAGAGATCCAACTATGTAAAGATCATATAATTAACTAACATTTGAGTGAGAGTTCTAGCCATCATGATTGTGTTATGAAGTTTATATTTTTTAGCTAAATTTACCTATTTGAGAATGTAATGAATGATAACTGATGGATTGTATAAAGCATCAAGCAAGTGAAGTAAACCAGACGTATAGGGGGTCTCCCCAGTCTTGACAAATGTCCGAGGGGTATCAGACCATAAGGTGATTAAAGATGCACCGTTATGTGGTTCAAATATACTTACTATGGCCATGTCTAGTACAGTCTCGTTCGTCGGTGAGTGAGTCAGGACCCATCCCCATGAAGGGGAGGCTATAGGACAATCGATTCCTATTTTTTATCATTTTCACGTCGGTGCAATAGAAACTTAATTTATAAGATACTTTTTCTTAGGTTTTCTTAGTCCCCGAATCGTCTTTCTCTTTAGAGCTGTTGCTGGATGAGATGGTATCTCTATGCTTGAGGGCGAACGGTGAGTTGCATGTTATCTTGGTTCTCGCCCGTTTGTCCCGCGTATGTGTGACCGTGCACTGTGAGTTTCTTTTGATCTCTGATTCGTTGTGATAGATATGAGATCTTGTCACCTGCCATGTATGATGCCAAATGTATGTCATCTCTGGTTATAAAGCCTTGTTAGAAGTTGTTATTAGCGCTGTATATGGGGTCTCTTTTGGGATGGTAGTTTCATATATAATATTTATAGGATAGTCCTATGAATAGGAACTTAGATATGAAATGCTTTTGGAACTATGCGTTATTTTAGTGCCTTGTTGGAGAGGTCTTTTGTAGATGATTAAATCCTAGAAGTGAGGGATTAGCATACTTGTGTTTCTGTAGGAGTGCATTGAATGTAGGTTAGGTTGACCTCAGAAGGTTCACATTAATGTAATGTTGAATAAAAGAAAGAGTCCTTATGGCTAAGTCTCCTCTATTGTTTTCCCTAAGGTTGTCATAACCCTTGGTTTCTATAGTATAGTTGAAACCTTATGTAGTTGGGTAGTATGACCTAACTTCTATTTTATGGATTTACTTTGAGTATTAGGCCTAGAGGTATGGTTATGATTGAGTTAGTAGACTCTTTGATGTGAGATTAGGAGTGAAAACCCTCAATAACGTTTAGTCTTCTTAAGTGAAGAGTATGAAAGGTTGGTTTTGACTTTCCTTGACCTTGGTGTGTAAGGGGATGAGGTGAATAGGCATACCCCGAGTAGGGGATAGAGTTCATAGATTATAAGATTTTATATGTCCTTGATGTCCCTATGCTAAGTTACTATAATTCCTTTTAAATTGGTAATCACTTGTAAATGGTGATGATGAAGGTTGATAAGCCAAGATCCTCTTGAAGTTAGGTTAAACTTATCTTAATTGTGTTTAACCTAAGTGGGGGGTGGTGATGGAGTATTAAGATTGTAGTTATTTCTATCTTGTCCTTGGATTCTTCATTGAACTTGAAACTAACGAATTTTTTGTAAGCTTGATCATGATAGGAGTCTTGTATAAAGTATGAATAGCATGACCTCTATATGTTTGATATGTCTTAATTGACACTACCTTAAGGAATGATTGTAAAGATTCCAAAAGTATTTAAAAAAATATTTTGAACAAATACATGCTAGGGGGTTTTATCCATAGTTGATTGTGCATCTTTTTATGTTAGTATGCTGATTCAGTGAATTTATGAGATAAGTAAACAAACATGGTTATAAGCTCAACTTTTGCTGGAAGGTTTGGCCTAATAATGAAAATTGAGCCTCTTTAAAATGAAAAATATGAAGTCTCTTGAAAATTATGACTTTTATGGTTTGGTGGAAAGCAATGATTGTAGGATCACTCCTTGAAAATGGAAGCATGTTATATAGTGCCCTAAGAGGTGCCTATATATTGTGCTGATTTCCAAATTGATACTGCTTGGGATATATGAACTAGTGACGTATGCTAGAATTGAAATGCCTTCTGTGAATGTGATGAATGACTTCCTATTGGTGAGTGATCGGGTGTGGTAGTTGGTTGAATTACATCTTTGACTTCAGTAAGATGAAAAATATGAGCATGCATTGCAGTGCCACCAAATTTGAGAAGTTCTACTTTTAAAAGAATAATACGTTGGTGTTTTTTTGGCGTATGATGAACTCATGAGACATGTAAGTGTGTTGAGGAGAAGGACTTTCCTAGATAAACATAACTAAGAATGCGTCTATGGTTGAGCTATGACCTCATTGCGAATTAGTCATACCTAGAAGAAGAGAATTCATTGTTTATCTACTTGACTGAAGTCTATGTTCATTGAAGTATGAGTAACTATTTTCTTCTTGAGTTTCGTTGGAATCTGCCTACTTGTGATATTACATGATGATTTCTTAATTAAATTAAGTGCAATGACCATGTTATGATTAGTAGAAGGATGTTCCTCCTATGAACATGAGAAGTGTCTAACTCTTTGATGCATAAACACTGACAAATGAGTGAGTGATACGTGGCTGCTATGGATTGCATTAAACTGTGGTCAGTGTTCGAAGTGCTGATTCTTGTAAGTGGCGTGCAATAAATTAATTTGATGATTTAATGAATATTGTGAGGCTGATAGTCATGCATTCATTGAAGTCCTAATGGAGTCTTTTAAATGCCTCCAAGTAGATCATTCGAGGAACGAATGTTCCAAAGTTTCGAGATATTTGTAGACTCCCAAAATGAGTTAGGGATTGCCAGAGGCCTCACATAACCTATAATCATTTTAACATGATAAATAGTGTTTAAAAGTATGCAGGAATTGATTATAACGTCATTTGGAAGATCATCGTCCCAAGACATTTTGGTAAGTTAGCCCTGAGACGTGCATGTCTGTGCCTTTGAGCGTGCTTAGCTGTCTTAGGGGAGCATTTTACGTGGCATTTATAATGTGAAAAATGATATGAATGTCTTTAGATGTAAGGTATATGCATATACTTAGGAAATGTTCGGGTACCACTCTTCAAGGGGCCCGTAAAAGGCCCTCTAGAAAGATCCAAAGGCTGTCGAGACACTGCCTTGGTAGTGTCAATCGATGGAAGCAGAGGACAGTCAGTAGTCTCACTTATGCCCCGTTGATGGGGAGGAGTCCTCCATGACTTACTCTGGTGAAGGCTCAAGACAACGTACAAGCCTTAGTCCCAAACGACGGCCAACATTTTGGTCCGTCGATGGAACTTCTAGGCATCGTTTGAGACCGTTGATGCAGCGCCCTGCCAAATGCAAAATAATAGCCATTGCACACGGTCTCATACTATGCGAAGTGCAATAGGAAATTCACCCCACATCCTAATATGACCCTAGTTGGCCTATTTGGTTATTTTTTTGGTGTATTTAGTTGATTAAAAACGTGACTAGCCCATTCCCAATTCATTCTTCAAATTAAACCATTGCTTCTAAAAAAAAACCTCTCTAGAATTCGCCAATGACTATGTAGCTTAAGAACAGCCGTAGTGATGGATTCTCTAGTTAATCTTACATCCAGAGAGTTCCTTTCAAAGTTTTCAAAGAATTTTCATGATCAAATTGTGAATATTCTTATCTAAGCCAGGATTTCTTCTTAAAATGTTTCAAAGATTAATTACTATAAACAGTAGAAAATATATCTCGAATTCTAAAGTGGATTTCAATAGCAAATTGGATGTATGAACAATTCTTTCTTTAAGTATAGTTTTTAGCCTATGGATAGAACGCGCTTTGATGATCTTGAGCTTATTCTAAATAGAATGTGATTCAATTATGTTTTAGATTGTCCCTAATGATAGTGTCATTAATGGTGAATCGTTGATTTTGAAGGTTTTAATAAGGCTAGTCTATAATGTAGTAACTTGTGATCTTGATGCTACAATGATTGTTATGTGACTCGAACATGATGAATTGGCTTAGATACTGCCTACATTTTAATGTGATGATAAATTAGGTATAATTGATCAAATGTTAATAGATATAATCAAATTGGTAAAGATTGATATAAGTTCTTCTAGCCAATAGATTGATTATGTAATGTACATGATGTGATCTGAATTCCAGAGTAGATGAAACTTGATTTAGCTTATGTTATTATCTCTTTATCTACTGCCCTTCATTTATATTGTTGATTGATTATGATTGATAACTAAGTCCAGGGAAATTGGTGAGTTATCTATGTTCTGTTACTTCCTGTCGATTGATGAATGTAGTGTATTCACTGTGATCTCAACTTTATAGTATATGAATATAGGATTTCGTTTATGTAAAGATAGTTGTAGCTACTTCTTGTATTAAATTGTCGATGAAAAAAGTGTATTGAATAATGATAATCAAAGGTTGATGAGGCCTTGTATGGTATTCTGTAGTATGGTCCACTTATGGTGGCGGTGTTTATTTCATGTCAATCTATATATGTGTGGATCATGGCATTGAAGGCAACTTGATGTTATGAGTGTTTACACTACGTGAAGTTTATGCCTAGTTTTTAATCTAGTAGCATGTCCTAGGTTTTGATTATTGCATCTATGATTGAATGAACTTTCTAGGGTGAAGTTTATGTCCTTCCATTGATGAGTCATAATTGTTATAATATCTTACCTATGTACCCCTATATGAATGTGTGATTAGCTACAACTATGAGTCTTGAATGGAAGTGTTCAAGTTAGCTTGTCTCCTATGCTAGTATGTGTTGTGTGTTCTATGTTTGGTTGTGCATTGTGGTCCTTAGAGGGTGGCTGCCTCAATGTGTTGTTGATAGCCATCAAGTGATCATGTTGACCAATGTACCCACACATTCACGCTCACTTCATGCATGCTAACAACTATTATAGGTTCATGGTGTCTAAGGAAAGGATATTATCATATTCACTAATGTCTACTACTATATATGTAAGGTATATCTCTGTGAAACATGTTATGTATTCCCTCAACTAGGATGACTTGATAGTTGTACTACTATGGGAAAGGTTAGGGTACCTTGTCTATGCATTGCACATGTGTGCCTTGATTAGATAGTTCCTAGGTTTGGTTTACTATGTGCATGAATATAAATGCATGGTTATGTTATAAATGTCTATAACGTCTTAAAGTTTTTATATGAAAGGATTGGTCACATAGTTACATCTATACACTTATGCATTAATGAATGAACATGTGTTATCTTAATGTGTTATGTGAAGGGATTGCTCACATATCTTTGTACACACATGTATAATAATCCCATTAAATGTGTTCTCAAGTGTACCCTAAACTAGATAGGTGCTTGAATATGCTATGTGCATGTGGAAGGGTTTATCACATGATATATGTTGATGAACTCTCGTCTATGACCTAGGAGCTAAGAATATGAGGGCTTAACCTTAATAAGACTAATTTTATAAAGTAATGTTAATAAAAACTTTTAAATAAAGGAACTAAGCTTAGCACCGAGTGAACTTGAAGATGAAGGGTGTCCCTTCCCATTGTAGGAAGGTAGGTCACCATAATCCTTATGAGGTGGTAAGCCTCATAGCCAAATAGCATAAAGTGATATTTCCATGAGTGGATAACCACAATGCCTCAATATGCATATAGAGGGTTTCCACATATACCTCCAAGTTCCATAACTATGCTTGCCACATAGGATCTAGCAAGTGATATCACTTAGTATGCTAGCATGGGTTAATGTTCTACCGATCACACTCTGGAAATGCCATGACTTAGAATATAGCTTAATATGTTAAATAATGTTCAAAATTATGTTTCCAGACCTATATAAATGTAATAAGTTCATTTAGAAAAGTTTAGAGCCAAAACGACAAAGAAAGACATTGACGTCTAGAAACTAGCTTATTTGACCTAGTTGAGGTCCCTATGTTTGGTGAAAGTTTCAAAGTGTCAAATTAAGTCCAAAATGCATTATTAGAATTTATATAGCCTTTTATGTGCTACAAAGGGTCCACACATCTGGTAACGAAGAACCAAGGACCACTAGAAGGGTCCTTGTCTTGATCGGTGTCTAGACCCCAGATGAGACCGGGCGTCGATGACCTCTCAGAGGTCGCAGACACGACTACATACATCATTTTTACTTCATCTAGGGTAATTTTTCCCAGAAAAATGTTTGAAACGTGGGCGGCGACAAACTGCTTACTTAAACACAGTGGTAATTACCAGGGATAAGTTTCATCCATCAACCATCTACATTAATGGATAATCAATGAAAAACATACGTCATAGGTGCAATTATAGGTGGTACTTGACAAGGGCACTACTACAAAGTAGAAAGGAAAACACTAGTGGAACAGGCTCCCTCCAAGACTACTCTAACAGATAATAACAATAGACATCCTCGAAAGCATGAGGCCTACCAAGTCTCGATAAAGTTTCCACGTCTGCTAGATTGCATCGTCGTACGGTTTAGATCTACATCCACCTGTGCATTTCACTAAAAGTGATTTTTTTGTATGGAATTAGTATCACAGGTGTAGTAGTATGGGTATAGCAAAGCACATACCAAGGACATGCATTAGAAAAGAATACTCTTGCCCTAAAAACAAGGATTTATTGAAATTCAAGGATGACTGCCAACTTTGGTGATTAAAAAAAGTCAATCGGACGGCCAACTTTGGATTGGAAAGTCATCCCCTCCGTGTAACAGGCAGCATCATCAAACTTATCCATTTTTGCAAACAGCATCTATAACATCCACTATCATAATCACGTACGTTAAATCCTATCTTTCCATATACATGAGCAACATGGGACAGCATGGCTTGACGTAGTACTTGTCCCAAAATGAGGCGCTCAACCCTCTGGGACCTCAACTAGAGATCCTAATATAGCAACAAGGAGCGTCTTTTCATTCAACATTCATCTTCACCTCTCTCATTTTTTTTCATTCGTTCCATATACTAGTGCACATAACCCGCATACCTGGATGTTGTTTATCTAAGTCCTCTCATTTTTGGGTTTTTAATGTGCAATGACCAAGACTAAACTTAGCCCCATCATCACTTTAAGGGTAGCAGCACCTCTTGATTATCCTATTCTTACAACAACCTTTGGTAAATCGTTCATTTACGTTGTGTGCATCATTTGAGGGTGGGATCATTCATTCATTTGGGAGGAACTTTAACTTTAAAACCTACATAGATCATGTGAGCATCCTTGAAATCCAGCTCTCTCCCCCACATAGCAACAAGTAGGTGGAATAACCGTCCAATGTGACCTAAAACATGCTAGCGTACATGGGAATGAACCCCGCCAATCCCTATTCTTCGCAACTCCTGTTCTAAGCACTAGGAGATATAATGAGAACCATACTCGACATGTAGGACAGTCGCATCTATGATTGTTATGTGAACCTGATTGTTTATGAGTGAACCTCCCTCCTCCCCGCCCTTCCCAAAGTAAGTCATCCTCTATCACCGCTGCATAGCTAGGCTTTGGTTGCTTCCAGTATAAATTTCTATTACAATTCAACACAATACGTCATCGGACAAAGCTGGCTTACTACGATGTAAGATAACGTCATAGGTCAATAGATGATTCTCTTCTCAATCAGTATATATAAAAAAAAAAAAAAAGGAGAAAAAAGAAAAAAAAAAAAAAAAGTGTGTTAAGCTCAATAGTCTTCTCATGAAGTGGTTCACAGAGATGGGTCACTCTTCACGTAACTTTACACCGCTCTTTACAGGGTAGTACGACTTTTGGTACCAGAACTGAGTCCTCAGTGCATCAGATGGCTCATCTAATCTATTTACAGGCCCCAGAGCAGGTTGGGCACCACATGAACGTACAGTAGCACAAGGTGTGCTCTTGCAGAAGTACCACACAAACACCCCTTGGGTACGGGAATGGGTCAGTGCAGCAATGCCAATGCACATTGCCCAAGTATGGGGTGTCACACTCGGTACCTGAACCTTAGAGTGTTCATCATGCAGTGGGTGCAGCGCGCGCCGCAGACGGAACACTGCACGTGGACAGTTGAGGGAAGCGGACAACGCGTAGTGAAAAACCGGCGGAGGAGGGCATGGCAGGCGCCATTGGGGGGGCACTGAGGGGGAAGCGGAGGGTAAGACGTGAGGGGGTATCTACAGACACAGCCTAGAAGGCACCAGAGGGGGGGTAGGGAAAGCATAGCGGTGACTAAGAGGAGGGAGGAACCAAACGGAGGGCGGAGCGGGGGCAATGGAAGCACCAACGCAAAGCGAGGGTTGAAGACTAGGAGGGAGAAGGGGCGGAACAGGATCAGGCCGGATGAAGGTAGGGAGCAAGAGGCCAATGGGGGCGGAACCCATGTGCGAACCAGAGACAAGACGTACAACGGGTGCCCTGGATCTGGGGGGGGTGAGTCGGCAGGACAGGGGTACCTCGAAAATCGAACGCCCCAACATCAACAGTCGATGTGAAAAGTTTTCGCTCCTGGGGGAGGCGCCGCGGATGGGCCGACAGGGGGGTGGGAAATCGACCCCACAACCCCACTTAGTGGGCAGGTAAAAGTGGGGTGGGGGCCACGGGTGGCGGAGAGCAAGATGGGTTGCGGGACGCAAAACCCCCACAACCGCGTCCGGAGCTAAGGCGGTGAGGGCGCGGGGGCGGTGCGGGCTGTGGTTGCGAACGCCATACAGGCCTACACGGAGTGGGAGGGTTAGGCTTAACATGGGGACGCCGGGCGGGGGGCAGGAGGGGTGGGGGGGGGGATCTGACCGCCACAGACCGCACGGGGGGGTGCAGTGCGGAGGAGGGCGCGCCTCGCGGGCCACTCCGAGCGCGAGGGGCGATCCCTCAAGACCACCGACGCAAAAGAGGCGCAGGGCGGGAAGGGCCCGCCGCACGCGCGGCACGGGCAGCGGCGCGCCGCGAGGAGCGGGGCAGGCGAGGACCACGCCGCCCAGAGGAGTATATACAAGGGTACTGGCGGCTGGCACCGGGATCGGGCGGGCAGCCAAGCAGACCCCCATGGCCAAGACCTGCCAAGACCAGCGACGCCCCAAGGTTTTTTTTTGGGCAAAGGGAAAGCGTATATACGGGTGAGGGCCAATAGGTCGAATCACGGTGGGAACTGAGCCCGTGAAAATCAAATGCAAGTTGCCAGATTTCACTTGTTGTGTTAAGCCTAAACGAACTTTATGTTCCCGGCGAGCCTAAACCTAACTGATAGAGTCGGCTTGGGAACTTTTAATTATTTTTTCAACTTATTTTCATCAATCTTTTCCACTTGAACCATAGGACAGGCACTAGGATCGCTTTAACACAACCTTTTTAAGCGTGTATTTCATGATTCGTTTAGGCCCAAATGTTGAACACTTAAACAGCCGCCATTGCCATTTGAACTGACATCACGATTACACAGCTTTAATTTACGTAAATGACAACCAAAGAAATATTAAAACTTGATCCTTAATTCGTTCCTCATTCAAGTACATTCACAGAAAAAACAAAATATTTTGTGGCACATGCACACGACTCCACAAACTTTTCAGACTTGTTCTATCATAATAAAACGACTTTCAAGTACACAACGTAATCATTTCATCATGACACTCATAACATACAACCTAAATCTACCAGCAATCATACCCAAACCGACGATTCATTGGGAGCTACCCGTGATAGGTGCATGCAAAATGGGAAAGCATCCTAGTTTTCGATGAATATATGAACCTTAGAGGGTATCTTGGGAACGGGACCAAAGCCCGAGAAAACCCATACCTTTTTAACGTTAATCTTGAATTTCTGTCCCAAAAACAGCACCCAATAACACCTCTACACCTCCTCAATGGTCAACTCCACTCGACTGACAACCTCTCTTAGCCTAGTGTGGAGCATAATGTTTTGTTTCTTGTGATTTCTGTGAGTTGTCTCAAGTGGAAGAACCTTGGTTTATTTTTTTTCTTTTGTTCCTGCTTTTGTATCTTATTTTGGCAGATAAATTCGTGTAAAATAATAGGGAGATGGAGCGGAAGTTAGAGATAGCGTGCGAGAAGTAGGAGGTACATTAGGCTTAAGAGATCTAGGTTAGGACTTAGCAAAAAGGTTTTAATTACTTATTAAAAATCTGTTTTTTTATTTTATTTTTAAATCATATACTGAATAATTATTATTAATTAGGTTAATATTAATTCATAGCATAAAGAAAAATCGACATTAACTTCATTGTTTCCCCTATGAGTTCGAACCCGGGTGAAGCCGACTCACTACAAGAGCTCAATTTTGATCTCGTTCCCCTTCATAACATCAAATTCGTAATTGAATGAAACCCATTTTAAAAACCTATTTTTGAAAAACTTTGAAGGGAGCCTTTAAGGGTAAAAAGTCTCAGGGTTAATTAAGACCATCCCTTAACGGTAAGAAGAATTGTTGTGTTAAATATTCCCCTTTCAACCACACTCGAAGCCTCTCCCCGAGTTTGCCTTCAATGTTGTCTTCCAATAGAGTGAGAAAAAAAGAGAAGGAAAGAGAGGCCTCTTTTTTGTGTGTTTGGTGTTTATCTTACTGATGTTGGGTCTTTATATGTTGGGGGGGTTAAATTAGTTAATTAACGTCTTCCTTTAATCCCGAATACCCTAAACCCCTTAATTATTTTAATTGGACTTAACATAAATGTTGCAGAAAATGACCTTTGTATGACTTAACCATCGTCCGACGATCCCATCTGTGAGTCGACGGTTGGTCCCCCCTCCATCCTGCATAACTGTTGTCTTGGTCAGATACATGTACAGTTGAGGGATTTCCCTTTTTGTCTAAGTGTGGTACTACAGATGGCATCGACGCCCCGTCCATCCACGCACAAGCCGTTGATGACATCTCGTGGTTGCACACTTTCTAGACAATGTTGCCTCCTACGAGCTAGGGTCTTCTCAAAGGCTATTAGTTTGTCCTTTGAGAGTTGTACCCGGATGTTTAGATAAATAATCATCTTTTAAACTTGTTGTATACACTTGCACCTACTTTCATAACTTTCCTGATTCTACTCCTTAAGTATAGTCAAACTAGGCTAAGAACGTAGTATCCCTTCGAACGTAGTGCCAGAACATCAAGTGGACGTTTCTGATGTTTTTGGGTTCTAAAATTTCGCTAAATGACCATCTTCAATAAATACTTGTCTTAAAACAGTATTTTTTTGAGACCCCGTGGCAAACCTATGTTAAGACCTTAAGATCGTCTTGGATGTTTGAAGTGTTACATTATCTTCCGAAATCCCCCCCCCCCCCTCCCCTTTGGAACATTAGTCCCCGAATGAAAGTAAATTTTTTTTGAAGGAAGAAAATAGCACTCCAAGACTCGGCAGCCCAATCATCATTAACATCAAGTCACATAAATCCTACATTTCAACAAGACAATTTAAATTCTAATTACCACTCCTATAACACTTCAGACTGAGGTATTTCCTGCTAACACAAACATGAGCTCACTATTGGACAACGAGGCAATCCGCCAAATTTCAAATTATCAAATATGTTTACAACAACTTTTAACGAAGACCACCCTGTAAATTACACAATAACTCAAAAAAAAATCAAAGAAGGCAAAATTTCAATTATTAAAAGCAGCAACTTAACTCGTAATCACTGTAAATGTAACTCAACAATTCACTTCTTGAAAAAAATTCCCAAACATCAAACACAAGGCATTTCTTTTCTAGCAGATTTAATATTATTAAAAAGATATGACTACCCTATTAAAAAAAAAACAATGAGGGTACAGGTCCCTTCATGTCGGCCTCCGGCCTCCATGTTGCAATACCCTCAACTCTGTGATTCTTCCATCTACTTTTCAAAACCACCTCTTATTTCTGACTTCTTGACTTGCCTATCATAATTTCTAACCGGAACATCCTCATAAGGTAGTTATCCGTGACACCCCGATTCCTCAATCGGAAGAATGACTCGTCATGACCAATACTCTTTGTAAGCATCGTGACCATGAACAACCGGACGAAACTGAAAGCCATTTCATTAGTAGTTATAATTATAGACACACGTAAAAAGTTCTTTGCGAAACTTCGTAGGCCCACATAACAAAGTACCTCAACTTCCCTTTTTATCCAAAATCTAACCACCTCACCCTTTTAATTGGAGAAATTTTCAAACACAACCTTATCACGCTAATTTAAACTTCCCATCCCTTCTCATATGATCAGCATAAGACTTTTGCGACTAATAGGCAGTCTTGAAAACCGGTTCCTGATGAAAGAACCTGTTCAAAAAGCTTATAAAAGAAATCGGACATGACGAAGGCTCAACACTTCAAACATCCCACTAGGGACCTCATCTCCTTAACGATACAAGAGTCAGTTTTGGAGCCATGGAAAATGGAGAATGAAATTATATTTATATAAAACGCCATCAAGGCAAATGGTTTATATATCCAAATTCCCATTCAAATTGACATAATGCAATCACGAAGCATACTATCGTCACTACTTCTGGTTTGAATAGTTGTGTTCCTCTTGACCATCGACCTTTGCGGGATGAACGCGGAACAAAAAACTCTAACTTACACCTTAGTACACACAAACCCTTTGGAGGACTCCAAGAAAACATTGCATTTGGAACCTCGATCCGTTATGATCGATAACGGAATCCATAAGAACACACAATCTCCATCTATGAGATCCTAGTAATAAATCTTCTCCGAATAAGTAGACTGACGTAAAACAAAGCAAGCGGACTTATCCACCTATCCACAACCACCCATATAAGCACATATGAATTTTGACGTCCGAGGTTAACCCCCCACTACACAGTCCCATATTGCGTATGCACCCTTCCAAGTAGGAATTTGGATCACGTGTGAGTAAGTCACTCCGACTTATGAATTTGGCTTTTACTGTGGCAAGTCGGACACGTCAACAACTTCCGCTCTGTCCTTCTTTAAACCTTCCCACCAATTTAACTCACGTAGATAGGGCTCATTTTCTTCGAACACGAATTAAATAGGAGTGTAGAGGGACCCTGGGCTCTTTCAAGGACTCCAGTCCCTCAACATATTCAACATTATTGGAAACACAGCAAGCTGCTTGGTACCTTAACACAACCATCCTCCTAAGGAAAGGAACGCATTGACACGGGCCTATAACCGAGGCAGTCAACTCCATTAAGGGGTTTAATCAGGTGTTGTTGGACTTTCACCTCAACCGTTTAAAGATGACGCGAGTTATGATGGACTATAGAAACCCCCATTCGGAGAGCCTTCCAACCTCACCCAACCAGCCAACCTATGACGTCCGTGCTAGGTCGTTCATGAAGTGTCATCATGTGGACCCCTACCCAGAGGCCAACGACTTAGGGCAGCCGACACCACTGAGCCTGCGAGTGATAGAGGACACTTAGATCATAATCTTTAAAAACACTCTAACCGCTTTCGGTGCCGTAGATGTCAACTTTTTTTGGAGAAACAACTCTCTTTGGAGACTCGTAGTGGCCCGGTAAAGATTCCTCAACCAATGGACACCCATACAAGAAGCCTGCCAGAGGTGGAATGCAAAACCACACCTCTAACGTCAAGGATATGACAGGTTTGATGCTGTGGGTCGCTCATGTACGTGAAGTTGGCTAGAGGCAGAGGGCCGATGCACTTAGCACGGCCGGGTGCACAGAGAGCACACCCCAAAACCCACGCGGTGCAGCACAAACAACACACAAAAGCCGGGGACCCTCCGAGAAGGCACACACTGGACGGAAAGGAGCCGAGCGGGCAAAATGGGAACTGGCGCAGAGCCCGCCGACCCCTGCAAAGGGCGGACACGGGGGGGGGCAAAGGGGGCAGGGGAGAGGCAATGGACGCAAACCACTCACAGAACGGGCAGAATAAACCCCCCACACACAAGGCCAAAAACCCAAAACTCCGAACGTTGGCATGGCGAATCACAAGGGTGACGGGAAGAGGACAAGTTGCACAGGGCCGAGAGGGGGGCCGGTGGGTAGACCGCACCTATGGCAGTAGACGAACCGCCCAATTAAAGGGGCCATAGTTGCCGCGACCTTAACAAAAACTCCCACTTGCGATACAGGGCAACAAGGGATGGTCCGTAAGGTTTTGCAATAGTACCGCTCAAAAGGGACCAGGGTCATCTCTCACCTGGTCGGAATAGACCAATAGATGGTCAATACAACAAATGAACAAAGAAAATCTAGTGAATTTCAAACACATCCTATCATGAGGATCCGAAACACAACCGTTGGAGCATTAACTGCGACCGAAGAAATTGCAGAAGGCATAGTGGCCCATACCTAGCCTGAAAGGCCAGCTTTGGGGACATTCGTTCCTCTCACCCGAATTGGGGATACCCCTACTCTTACTTGGAAAAGTGCGCAATGCCCTTCCACCAAGACGCTGATCACAAAAATTCGTCAATTCGACGGAGTGGATAACTCTTATGAATAGTGACCTTGGCGCTGTGTTGCCCGTAATCCGACACATTCTCCCAAGGAACCCAGCCGGCTGCTTTAACAACAAAACTGAAGCAACCCCAACGACAGAAGTACGCAGGCCGACAAACCGCCTAGCATATCTCGGAGGTGTGATCCTTTCAACTTGCTTCAGGTAAGTCAGAGCAGGCGCGAGAAGAGTAGGAAGTGCAAATGCATTTGGTGAGCTGGGACAATCAATACAAAAAGCGATTTCCTATTCGGGAGAATCAAGGTTTAGGAATAACCATCCCGAAACCTCACTAACTACTGAGGGACCGATCAAGAGAAGGAATTTTGGGATTGTAGATATTGGACTCGAATTAAAATATCAGTATAGCAAAGGAACCTTTAAGATCAGTTTTGCATGCTTGTTAGACGAGAGATGATACGACCTCTGGATGAATTTTCTCCCTGTCCATTCAACAGGGGATCGTTTTGGATAGTTCAACTTCACCACCCTATTCCTTACATCAATTAAGCAAATGCAAAGCCTGCAACCGAATCCATACGTATCAAACATAAAAGCAACATAGAAGTTCCACAAGTTCAACATTCAGAAACCTTGTGGGCAAAATAGAGTACCCCTTTGATAAACCGTTGACAACAACCAACGCACTCACCGGAGGTAGAACTATAAAGATGCAAAAAAAGTAGCGGTAAAATATCAAACCTGGTGGGCTACGAAGGTGAAACACGTATGGAAAAGGGTTTCGCCCCCGAATAATTTTAAGGGAAGGCATTAATGCATTAATAGAAGAAAACTGTTCAACAACCAGTCCCCACGTCGAGAGAAGTCTTTGCTCATCCCTAGTACGGAGAGCAAGAAAGAGTTCTCGTCTTTGGAGCGCTCATTTGAACCATTGATTGATGTTGACCACCCGTTCGTGTGGACCCTTCACATTACGAACAATCCCTTTCTTGTGCCCACTGTAACCACAACCAAAACAATTGTTCGTCCCCTGAAGACAATCACCAGATGTGCTTCTTGCCGACACTTTCCGCCACATAGTTGTCTTCTCGGTTGGTGTGATTAGTAACCTTTTCCCCTTCGGGAACCATCAGGGCAAGACAACCCTATACACCCACTACCTATGGGGAACGGGGAAGTGACTTGACGGGAAACCCCCTTCACTTAAACCTATTGGGGATTAAAGTATTTCACAAACACAGTCTTTGTGGACCCTCTCGTATAAGAAGCTTCCCTTTTAGCGTCCCTATTCTTCCTCCTCCTAGGCGTTGCATCTTCCACATGCTGCATGCACTTAAGCTGAAATTTTTCATCTTTGCATGCAACATGCTGAATGACACTCTCTTGAAAATCATCTGACAAGCTCAACCTGGCAAACGACGATTTCTATCTTTAGGCTCAGAAACCAAAGAAGGAACCATATTTTGAACAACTTAGTTAAGTTCAAAGAGTATTATGTACATATACCCAAACCTCCTGGGCGAAGGTTGATGAATACAAAAACCACTTTTAGCTTCCTCATTTCTAGAAGAACGGAGCAAGAAACGCCCTTCGGAAGATATCCTACGTCCACAGGACAAAACCAGTTCAAGGGACCATTATCCCTCCATTTGACTAACCATCTTGATGCTCCACTTACTCGTGAGTTGAATTAAGTGTCAACTCCGACATTTCACTGTGGACAACTCCAGAGCAACAAAATTATCTTATAGACTTTCATCGATGATTTCTTCAGGTCTTTCTCTTCAACCAAACTCGTCAAAGTGTAGGACGGTTCATACGATCTAAGGACCCATGAGACGGACGCCATAGTAGTAAACTTGGTGAGGCAGGATGAGGAAAGCATTCCCACGATTGGCTTGGGCTTGAACATTGGCGCAGCTTGAGCCAAGTTGATGAGGCATCATCCCACTAATAATCACCATATGTCAATGGGGAGGATTGACTAGGATCTTGTTTACAGTTAATCTTCATTATGTGGCGACGAACTTGATCGCCAGATGGAGAGGAGCTCCCACTTGGCAATTTTCCTTTTCTAGTCTTCGTGCCCCCCTTTTTCCGCCCCTGTGTTCATTCTCCCTTCTAAGAAGAAAAATAGAATTATATGTAAAAAGCAAAAACCAAGAATACTAATAATGGCAACGATCACAATTTCCCAAGAAAATAGAATTTTCGACAACATCACGTACGAGCAATAAGTGCGGCACGCTTCACAATTGTTGAACCCAACTACATAGACATGGTTTGAGACAAGACCTTTACTAAAGATACATTCAACCACCAGGAGCTGATAGAAATTTGTCACATCTGGGTTTAACCCTAGATCGTACCCCCGACGTCGTTGTCCTCAGGTATGAGGATAAGAACTACCCTTTTAGTTTTACATCATCCACATTCATAAGTCAATTTATACACGGAAATTGAAAACAATTATTACTTGTACAGGGATTTTAACATAGACTCACATACACATACAGTTATATATTCGAATATCACATAGACCTTCGTATAGGAAGGTTACATAGCCCTGATTCTTTAGTTTACATTCATAGATAAGATAGAAATAGGTTCAAATATTGGTCTCATCTCAAACCATTACTAATTAGCACTTCTGGGATATAGGCTCTACATCAATGTACAAAGAGCACATATAGTCTTATACAAGCCATACTCAAATAAAAGGGATATAGAATATAGTAATTCTTAAATCTTAAATACAACATAACGTGATTATTGCATCTCCCTTAGAAAATTAGGACCTACCCTACTTGGATGAGCAAATGATCCAAGTCTTCTTCACGTCGCCTTCCAAAATACTTAAACAACCTGAACCTAAAAATGTTGAGGAAAAGGAAGAAGATGTGTTCGTACGCCTCTTGTACTAAGTATGGGATCACATGCACATATATGACCAAAATATTCTAAAAAGGGACATTTAATTTAGACCATGCTGTTTTATTCTTTAAAAGGCTTATGCATAACCAAGTAAGTCCATCACCACGTAGCAAAACATGCGATTCTAACTCAAACAAGTCAAATATATACATATCATCATACTCCATATTTTAACCCATAACTAATTACATCAGTACACCCTATCAACTAAGGAATACAATCAAAGCAGGAATAAAAGTTAATCATTAATAATAGCAAGACAACTACTCCATAAATGACTCATCAAGTCAAACAGTGTCATGTCCAAGCAAAGCCCCATAACCTACCCAATCAAGTACTCAACAAGACCATAACAATGTCAACTTCAACCACACACACACACACACCCACACACACCACGCGCATATCTATATATATATATATATATATATATATATATACATATTCACCTTACTTTAACAATACAACCCAACACATACCATAAATGACCTAATGTGCAAAGTTCATCTCAGTAATATCATATTATTATCATAACCCCTATACATTATAGAAACCATCCTCCCAATAATATACTCCCCTCACAGACAACTATTGTAATGATTTGTTAGAGTCTCATACCCTACCTAAACTAACTAGACCCCTTGGTTATTCTAGTGTGAAGTTCCAATCATTTTCATTATCTATTTTACCTTTTACCGAAATTACAGACCTACCGCATAGACCATAGGAAGCATAGTGGGTGGAATGTCATTATGAAAGGACACTCCTCATCTAGACCCCATAGATGGTAACATAGAGTCCCTTGTTTGACAAACATGTCTTTACAACATTTAGATTATCATCATAGCTTATTTAGGTCATAGGGTCTCACCCTTGGCTAATCATCATTATCAATAGCTCAATAAGAATTGTATGACTTTATTCAATCTTCATCACAATTCATATAGCGGTGAGGGTAACACCGGCCAGAAGCACTCAGATAAGGCAACATGAGTAACAATCACCTCCTGATAGCATGGAATCGGAACCAAACTCATAAGCATAATCACAGACAGTTAAAATGCAACCTACATAACCCACCCCGAGCATACTAAATAAGGGCAGACTCAAACACAGCCTGCACTAAGGGAAGCACAAGGGATCACAAAGATGGAGGAAGGGAGAGGCGTAGAACGCCACTTAAGAAGGCTGCGCGGGCGGCGGCGGGTCAGAGGCATCAAAGGGTCTGACCATCAACCATGACGCAACAAACCACGATTCATCACATGACATAAGGCAACTATAACCAACAAACACAGAACAAGGGTAGACAGAGCACTACACCAGAAGGCAATACTAGCGGAAAAAACTAGGCGACAAAATACTGAGGGCAAGAGCGCATAACCTAGGGAAGGAGGGGAGCCACTAGGAGGAAAGACTACAAGGGGGACCCCTAAGGGGGTCGCAAGGAGTAAGTAGACAACACATCAGCCGGAATAGGTTGAGGGAAACAACCAAGGACAAGTCAAGGGAAGGCAAGTTTAAATCAATGCACGGAAGAGCAACCAGGGGTCAAGCGGGAAGATCAGACGCGGCAAGGGAACCAAACCATCAAAAGGCAGCAGAAGAAGGGAAAAGAAAGGGGCAATATAGCCATGAGAGGCGAAATAAAGCAAGGAAAAAAGGCAGGGCAGAACAGACAGGCAGAAGTGAAGGAAACCCATGTGAAAATCCAATTGGGTTGAATACTGTGAAGAAACTTGAGGAACTAAGTCTCAAAGTGACGGGGAGCCCATACTCTGAATGTTGGATGAAGAGTTTGTGGTGAAAAGCGGCCCGTGTAAGCCCCCAAAAACCTCCCCCGAGTGGGGCTGCAGACTTTGGTCGGCCAAGAGAGAGAGAGAGAAAAGACAAGGATGAAATCATTCTGTTGGGAGTGGGGGGCGGGGGAGATGCAGAGGGGGGGGGGGCGAGAGGGGGGGGGGGAACGAAGGGAAGGAAGAGGCCGGGAAGCGGAAAGAACCCTAAACCCCGGAATTAGGGTTTACTTGACTTAAACTTCCAATTGTTGTAGAAAATGGACCCTCACAAAATAGAACCCCGGCTACGGCGGCCATTGTGAAGTCGAGACGGTTTTGGTTCTCCCCTCCGTCCTGCAAAACCATTCTTGTCACATACTGTCAAGGAGAGGCTATTTGCCATTTGTTAGAATTGGGAAGACGGTTGGCATTGACACCCCGTCGATCCCACAGAGCGGTTTGATGGCATAAATCTTGTTGCCTCTACGTGCTAGATCCTTTTTAAACGGGCCGTCCGTTTAGTCCTTGACTATTTGTACCCCGTTCGTTTGACGACAATCAACTTTTACACTGGTCATACACCGTTCACTAATTCATCGGCCTTTTGAACAGCCTAAAGCTAATTAAAATAGGTTCCAGACCGCTAGTACCCTCCTAGAACAATTTTTCCGAACGTCATAGACGTTCTTGGACGTTTTGGGTTTTAAACCTCCTAATGGACTCTATTTGTTAAAGTAAGTCTTAAAACAGTGTTTAGACCCCATGGCACCTATGTTAGGATTTAATACTCGTCTTGGATTTTCGAAGTGTTATACTCTGTGGTTGGAAAAAAAGTCTATAGAAAGTGTCCTGTAATGATGCCCAATAAAGTCACTCTTGTTGATTTGGTGGAACTTGAGATGTTTAACTTTGATATCATCTTGGGTATTGATTGGCTTCACGCATGCTTCTTCATCCATAGATTGGATAACAAGGGTAGTGAAGTTTCAATTGCCAAATGAACCCATTTTAGAATAGAAGGGGAGAAATTCTATGCAAAGGTTAAATCCATTGCTTGTTTTGACACCTTATAATAGATAGACAAGGGTTTGCTCTATATCGTTGTGAGGGTAAAGACACCCTAGAATGTGAATCTCCTTTATTGAGCTCAGGCCACGTAGTGGGGGATTAGCTAAAGGTTTTTCTTAAAATGACCATCCAGGAATTCCGCATAACGGAAAATACTTTGGCAGTGATTTGGTTCCACCAAGACCGGAACCCCATTTTAATTCCTCAATATAAATGGCTCCGACTGAATTAAAAGAGTTGAAGGGCTCCACCAACGCAAAGAGTTCTACTAGAACAAGGTTTGATTATTCATCCTACATTTCTCCATGGGGTACTCTGTCTTGTTTGTTAAGAGGAAAAGGGTTCCTAAGGAATGTGCATTGAGTGTCACCAAACCTACACTAAGGGCCACCAATAAAGTACAAGTATCCCTCTCCCCTTTATTGCGATGAGCTATTTTGTTCAACTCCAGTGCTACCTAATTACATCCAAGATCACTCGAGAATCACCATCACTCCTAGGGTGAGAGGTGAGATGTTCCCAACAACAGTTGTTCACAACTCGATTGGTCACTATTAATTTGCTAGTTATAGTGTTTGGGAACCGATCCCCCCATGACTTTATGACCTAATGATATACGTTTTTCCTCTCTTTCTGAGATTACCTTGACTCATTTGTGAACGTGTTCATTGATGGTATCTTGATATGCTCCAAAAAATAAAAATGAGCATGAGAGTTACTTAGGGTTGGCCTTGATAGTCCTCAAAGAACACGAAATTTATGCCAAATTTAGTAAGTGCGGATTTTGGTTGAGGTAAATTGCTTTAAAGGGCCATGTTATCTCTGGGAGGGTGTGAGGTTGATCCAAAGACCCCAGGGGATACAGTCACGAAATATACCTTTACGACCCCCACTAACATAAGAAAGTTTTCTTGTCATCCTGGTATAAAAAGTTTGTTATGTAGTTTTCTTCTCCTTGCCTTGCTTCTTTCTGCATCTATAACCAAAGAAAGTGAATGTTTTGGGGTGTCGAAGCTGTGAGAAAGGTTTTTCAGATTTAAAGATTAAATCTTACCCTCTTACCAAATCGAATGGCGTTGACCTTACCAGAGGGTAATGAATCTTTGGTAATATATTGTGAGCCTTCCCGAGTGGGCTTGCGATGTTCAATCATCAACATGCAAGACTGACTGCTTTGCCTTGAAACAAAAATGAACACTTACTACACCCTAATGGTGTGCATGCGTTGATGTATTTATTGACTAAAAAGTCTCTATATGTGTTTTTACACAAAAGGGAGTCAAATCGCTGCACAGAGAAGAGGTTAGAAATTCTTGAAAGATTTGACATAGATGTCTATTGTTTTACCACCCTGGCCAAGGCCATGTGGTTATGTCTGCTTTACATCGTATGACTATCGGTTGTGTGTCTCATGGGGAACGAATAAATAAAGAACTCGCTGAAGATGTGCAAGGTTTCATTTCGCTCCGCTTAGGTGTCTGTTCAAACGATTCTCCAATATGGACTTTACTGTGTCCACATATTCTTATTCTCATTAGTGTTGAGGTGAAGTAGAAGCACACCTTGTCTTTCTATTGGATGTTGTTAAAGAAATCGATACTTCACGTCACCATTCATTGATTCATTCTCACCAGGGAATATTGTATTTTTAGGTAGCAAAGCCTGACGACTTATGTGTATAGATGTTGAGGATTTGAGAAATAAATTCGAGAAGAAACCAGGGGTCTCGATTTGGTATACATCCAGTTGCCACCAAAATGTATCATGACACCTTAGAGAGGTCATGGGTCGGATGGTCTACAAAAGACGACATAACAATTTGTCTGTTTTCGCCCACAGTATCTAACTTCGCACACGTCAACAGCCTCTCACATCGTCCACTGAGTTGTTTAACCCAAAATTCAGGGATGATCCTACTTGGAAGTGGGATGCATCACTGCGTATTTTTTTGGGCTATGCTCGAACTCACGCAAGGAAACTCGATAATTCTATCGATATGTGTTATTTTTTGGATTGTTTGACTAAATCCGCCCATTTTAGTACTGTTCAGTCTAACTTATCTTCCGAAGAGTTTGCAAGGGATCGACTTATAGGATTGTTAGCCTTCACTTAGAATTTCTCTTTGTCCCTCATTTAAGAGAGAGGTTTCCCAATTCACTATCCTTTTTGCAATCTTTCCCAAAAGGCAGGTAAACACGGGAACTTAATACTACTTTGGCATAGACCCAAATGTACACACCGGCATTAAGTGGAACGCCACTCATCAGACCTGGACAATCATGTTAGAGCGCGTTGAGGGCAAAGGATACTGGATGATCATTTGCTCGCGTTTGAGTGATTCTCTTACACAACCATAACTATCATGAACCAACGCCTCCAGGCGCAACCTTGCAGAAGCCTTTCATGGTAGAAGGTGTAGTATCGCTTGCACTTTGATTGTTTTGAGGGGGGTGAGTCCTGACGCCTTGGTACAGAGATGATCTATGAGCTTTACAAGTTAGCTCGAGTCATAAAATTATTTTGAGACATCATAGAGTCGGCAAAGTCGTATGCCGACAATAGGATAAGAGATCTTGAATTTTGAATAGGTGTTCATTGTCTACTTGAAAATTCACCCGAAAGGGGTGAATGAGATTCTTAGAAAGGGAAAGTTGTCCCCCGTAGTGGGTCCTTATGGGTTTACAACGTTTTGAAGGGTTGCCTATGAGTTCAAAACACTCCTCCTGAACTAGCTTCATTTATCATCCAGTGTTTCATGTTTCTATGCTGAAGAAATTCATAGGCGACCCGGTGTCTATTCTACCCATGAAATGTGCAGGGGTGGATGAAAACATCTCCTTTAAAGAGGTTCCAGTTGATATCCCAGATCGCCAAGTTTAGAAGTTTAGAAACATGGAGGTTGCCTCTGTAAAAAGTTCAATGGAGGAATCATTAAGTCGAGGGTGCAACTTGGGGGAGCGAAAGCTCTCTGAACGGTCGCGAATCCTCGAGAGGGAGTGGAACCTTGAGGGAGGAACGGCCGCGATAAAATAGTTATGAAGAAATCACTGAAATGGGGAGCCGGGTGGGGGGGAAAGCGGGGGCAGGGGGGGGGGGGAAAGGCGGACTCATAGAAGGGAAGGAAAAGGCCGGCAGACGCTAGGCGGGGCACGTATAATGCATGTGGGGGTCGCGTGACTGGGTTGCGAGACGTCGGGGGTGGGGAGGGGGGAGAAGGCAGAGAGGCAGATACAACGACAGGACAGGTAAGGTGCGGGGGGCAGGAGAAAGGGAGAAAGAACGGCCTCACGAGGGGAGCGAAACTAGCGAACGGGGACAAGGGGGCAGCAGGAAGTGAGGGCCTAGAGGAGGGGGCGGAAGAGGGGGGAGGAAAAGAGGGGGGTCAAGGCCGCGCGTGGGGACACTGAAGGGGGGCAGGGGGAAGGGGGGCAGGTCCAAAGGAGGGGGCAGGCGTAAGCGCCACAAAAGGTGGTAGGGGCAGGCGGGGGACGAGGGCCGAAGAGGGGCGAATGGAACACGCCGAAAGGCCCAGCACGTCACGAGAGGTGAATCGAGTAAAGAGCAAGGCAAAAGGATGGGCAGAACGAGAGGAAGGGAAGGAGTCAGACGAAAAGGCGGAACAAAAAGGACAAAAAAGAACCGACGGCCAAAAGGACGAGGGGAACGGGGACGTCCCTATTTGGGTGAATGTTTGCAAAGTTCAAAGGCCAAAGATTAAAAAATGTATACAAAGACTTTCGGATGGTAGGATTGAATACAAGGTCTAATTGTCCGTTAACGAACACCGAAGGGATGCGCTGCCCCAAAAGGTGTCCCGTGGTGATGACCCCAACATGGGTAACGTAGCTCCAAAAGTACCTGCGTGAAGCAAGAACCAGGGTTGCGCCTGACGACGACCACAACAGGTTTCACTTCCGCAGGATTTTGGAGGCAGCCTCGCGATGTGAGGATGAAACGAGGCTCACTGCCTCGACTCAAAATTTCATAAAAAGAATGGGAATTGGACGCACGACGCGCAACCACTTCTCAAATCCGTTAAAATCATACTTTTGGTAATTTAACTTTGAAAAAAAATCCATATAAGTGAAGGGTCTTTTGGGTATTTTATAGGACGACTATATGTTGATTCAAGGTCAGTTTTAGACCACTTTTTTACACACTAATGAGATATGCAATATCGGAGTACTGCATATTGCCGACTTATTGTCCTCTGTTAGAGTTTTTGATAAGATAGTAGGAGTTTGCTTGACGGATAGACTTTCCGAGATTTTCCAAAAAAGAGAAGAGTGGTCAAATCCCCATAGCTTCCGGAAGAACCTTTATGTCCTTTCTGTATTATCTTGATGTTACAATCTTTTATGTGGGATTTGGGTCCCCATGTTTTTCACTCGCATGTCCTAGTTATTGCATCGGGTTTTGAGACAATGTTATTAGAGTGCTGCTGGGCTTTTTATTGAAATGCCTTGTTCTGTATGTTTAAAACAGTTTGTAATCCCTTCCAGTTATTTGTAGGTGTTTATGCAATGAAGTCAGAGGCATGTACACCACCGCCGATGATTCGAGTAGCATAATCGCGATCCGAGGATTGCCTACCTTCTATGGTGTAACTTTGAGAATCAATCACAAGATCCGGGTATCACATGCATAACTAAAAAATTGGTCTTAGGATGTATCTGCTCACAACGTCTAGGTAGAGTGTTATCACCGAACCTGTGGATGCCCCGAACACATCCTATGAGTAGGGAGCTATGGGATGCGTAGAAAGTCTTCAGTTCTTCATCTTAATTCGTGTAGCTAATCTATAGGCGCTCTCCTGATTCGGTAGGAGGGTATGTGGATTTGCACCGATTATAAGTGTTAGGCTCAATAGGAGGGAGAAAGGTGTGCTAAATGCCACTGATTCTGATGTGACTTGATATAGTTCACGCATGACGGATAGATTGTTTTAGTATGATGGGTTTGACCTAGCTTGTTGGATGTTTTGAAGGACCTGAGTTGTTTGACTAATGTTGCTTACGAAAGTGGTGAAATAACCGTATTTGATATACTCCACTACAGAAGGGGAGTTACTAGACTCCTCTAAGGAGAGTAGAAGTGTAATTCACCATGGTTTAAGAGTCACCTTGGGTGAAGGATCTTGAATCTTAGCAATGTTTAGAAAGGAGTTAGAATCGGCTTGCTCAAAATATGGGAAAGAAGTTTTTATGTATCCTTGATGTGCATAAGCTAGGAGTGCTTGAGATTGTAATCTTGAGTGGTGTAGTTACTATGAGGAGTTTAGTCTCAGTTGCTAGGCTCATGTGAGATTACGAATGGAGCCTAGTAAGATTGCGTTAAGGCTACAATTACAAGAAGAGGAGGCAAGAAAGTGGCTTCTAGTAATATGTAAAGTGTTCCTAAGGCCAAGAATATGTTTTATGATCTCCAATGCAAGAGTTATCATGAATGATCTCCTTATGTCCCTTTCCGGTATTTGATTCTTTAATGATCTATAAAAATTTCCTGAATTTCTTATGATTATGATTTGCTTTAACTAGTCTTTTTGTTTTTTGCTAGTTACAATGAGATTATATGTTATGAAGCGTGTGGCTTACTCCCATGTGGGGGATAATGAACTATATGTGTTTATAAGGATCTTATATGATTATGTGTAGTTATGTTTAGCTTGTAATTGACTTGTTTTGCTAATTTGGGTATGTGCATTTAGGTATAACGCATGTACGATAGGCTGCTACTCTAGAGTTTTTCCTTTAAGAAAGTGTTTAGTAATGTGTCATTCGAGAACGAATGTTTCCAAGTGGTGAGGTATTGTGACACCCTAAAAATAAGCTAGGTGAATCTAGAGCCTAACATGAATTTCATGAGCTTATAAGGTCTTAACATGAATAAGAATAGTATGAAGAGTCAGTAAATAAAGATTGTAAGTGTTTGGAGGTTCTAACCGCCCAGACGTATGAACCGATTGAAGTCAAACTAGTGTGGCTAGTGTGGGGTAGTGATTTTTGGAGGTGATGTGTGAGGGGTAATTCCGATTGATCGTTTTCCTAATCTGTAGAATTACATGCAAAGGGTCGAAACGTCCTAGAACCACTCCCCCGACCAGTCTAAGGATCCAGAGGAGGACCCAAACATAGGCCGGTGAAGCTGTCGGGCAGCCTAGATCTGGCTATGGCTGCACGACGCTAGCCCTCATGCGCTCAAGGCACTTTTTGCCTATGAAGTAGGTGAACCATTCAGGAACCATTCTGTCCTAAACTAGTTTATTTAACCAAGAATCTAAAATGCCTCCGCGATGTGCAGTAAGTGCCAAGATTTGGTCAGTCGTTCTTAACAGTCAACCTAAACACTTGGTTTAAAATGTCATAGTGTATTTGCATGGGGTATTTGGGTATACATTTGAGAATTAATTATTGAGGTTATTGAGTAGGTTATTTTGAAGAAGTTTGATCTTACATTATCAACTACACTCTGACCAAATGAAAAACCTTCTTCTCCTAAAATTCTCCCAAAACTACCATGAAGACATAAGAAAACTTGCAGCAGTTTCAGGACGAATGAGCAAGGTGTTCAATATGGTTTTAAAGGATCCGAATTAAGGTATGTGATCTTCCATTCATTCATGGATGATTCCCCCATCATCCCCCGCTTAGTTCACACCTTCAATTGCAAATCCCAAAAATCGCGTCAAGAGAGGGTTTGATTGCATGTTGTAAGGCGTGATTGTGATCACCATCTATGGGTAGCTATCGATAATTTTTAGATGATGATTCATAATTGTTTGAATCGTGAATGATAGAACTGAATTTTGAAGGCTAACATGGCTGTCTTAGGTTATATAGAGGCTAATGAAGGAGAACTGATTCTCTCTTAACTTACATGTCAAAATTTCTATGTGTCCATCGACGCCCCGTCGATTGGACCATTCCTCATCGATGACCCTTCATTTGTGGACACTATCTCTAGACAACTTTTTCCACAAATTGCAAGGATCCTCCTCAAGGGCCCTTGATTTTTTTCACTGTGGGGGTCATCCTTGAACATTTAAATATAAAACTATAACTTAATACGGTGTTTTCTAAGTCTAATGCTAGCACCTCGCACCTTCAACATTGAACAAGTTTACGGATGTCATGGACGTTCTTTGAAGTTGTGATTCCTAAACTTCCTAAATGACATATATACATTAAACTTGACCTTAAAAAAGTTTTACAACTCTTAGAATCTTACGTTAGGCTCTAGTTTAAGCTTTAGACTTTCGAAGTGTTACAATAACTTATCCTATGAAGAGATTCCGGTCCAGATCTTAGATCGTCTGGTTCGCAAGTTGAGGACCAAGAAAGATGCATCAGTTAAGGTATTTTGGAGTAACCAATTCATTGAGGAATCGACTTGGGAAGCGTAGGAGGGTATGATAGGAAATATCCACATCTTTTTGAATCTTGATATAATGTAGATCAAGGTATTAAATTCTCTTCTTAGCACTTTCTAAGACTACGTGTAAGCATGTTATTACTTCCTCTTGTTGGTGAGTGCTAAAATGATATTACTACCCTTAGCTTTGTAAAATAGTTCTCATTCGAGGACGAATGTTCCTCAATAATGCTTGGGAGAAAAAGAGAACAGAGGAAAAAGATCAAGAATTATTCAAGAACGCCAAGAATCATTTCGTGGATTTCGTCGAGGGTGATCCCATTAAGGTATGTGAGATCTTTATGTGTTGGGTCCACACTCCAATTTGATTCAATTCAGAAAGTTGGAGTAGATTTATTGATGAACATTGATACTTTGATTAACAATTATCAAATTCTTGATTGATTTGGTGATAGCATGTTCTAGTTGATTGAATTCATGTTTCTGAATTGTTTTAAGAGTCTAAAATATTGAGATTAAGGATATTATCGATCCTAAGTGTTTGTGGGAATATCCATGGATTTTTGGGAGGTTTTGAGTTGAAAATCGGAGAAGAATAGTAAGAGAACCCGTCTGACAGGCCTTGGGGCGCCGCGCTTGCCACAACTTGTGATGACACTCTATTATCAGGCTGTGGTGCGCTGTGCAACAAAGAGCGCCTGAGGAGAGTGTCTGCGCATCAGAATCTGGTGCCCCGCGCCTCTTAGAGTGCCAAGGTCATTTGGAGTTCCTATTTCGTCTCCATCTTTTTGTACTATTTCCTAAGTGATGTACCTATTATTCCAAGTTGATTCCAACACTCTAAAGTACATCTTAACATCATGAATCATCCATAAACATGAGATCATAATCCTTGAATGCATAATACAATTCAAGGGAAGTTAAGAATAAAGTCAAAGAAGTTAAGAGTCAAGTCTAAAAGTTCAGAAGCAAGTAAAAGTAAGTTACTAGAACATTCAAGAGTTTTAAACAGACATTTTAACTTTGTTATATGGTTCAAGAAATGAGTTGAGCAAACAGTCAAGAGTTTAGTTAAATTCTCAAAAGTTATAAGGGAACTTTGTAGTCCATAAGAGTTTAAGAAAAATATTTTCAAACTTTTGTGAAAGAAAGAAAGCTAGACTTCAATAGAGCCTATCACTTTTTTTCGAAAAAAAGGAAACTATGAGTTTCAATAGAGATCTTAAAGCTAATTTTTATAAAATTACCTCAAAATAGAGAAAAAGTGTTTTAAAAACATAAGAGCTAAGTATTTTTGGGAGTAGTTTTGATCATCAATATGGTGACGCGAGTTCATATTAACTCAAGTCTCCATAAATCATGTATCCAACATGGAGAGATAAAGGATCACACTTTGTAGATGATTTTAGTGCTTTTTACCATAGACTAGAGGATCCACTTAGTAGTTTAGGTTCTATACCAACGACATGGTACTGAATGGTCCTCTGAAACGTGAGGTAATACATTGTACTATTTCTCAAGCTATAGTGATGGTTGTCGGTTTGATATCTCCATATAAATATACTCTTTCTTTAAATAAGAAAAGTTGAGTTTGTTATTGCATCTTTTAATCGTACTAAGTTATTTTATTCAATTACAAGCTCTATATATATTTCATTAGTTCTAAATTACTTCATAGCCATACTATAAGTTGAGTATATCTTGAGCTGAAAAGAGCTAAGTAAGTTTATCTTACTATCATCAAGCTTGAGTTGTTGTTTAGCATTCTAACTCGCATACTCGTACATTCAATGTACCGATGCCAGTTGTCCTGCATCATCTTATGATTCAGACGCAATTAACCAGGATTAGCACGTTGCGCTTTTGTTGATCCAGTTTGAGATCGGGACTCGGTGGTTACCCACCTTGCATTCCATAAGACATCTTTGATTACTTTTTAGTTTAGCTCATTAGAATGTTATGGGGTGTGCCCCAACATCTATCCTTACATTAGAGGCTTCATACACATATGACATTAGTTTTCTTGGTTTTTCCACAAGTATTTGACTAAGTCTTGGTTTGCCACTTTGGCTAATTACTTTATTTAAAGTTATTGATTGAGCTAATATTTTGTGTAAATTTTCCACTCAGATAACTAAGCGGTCAAGCGTACGCTAAATGCGAGAAACGGTCATTGGGTGCCTGCCACGTCCAAGGTGTACACTCGGGGCGTAACAGATGATTCAAGAAATTATCAAAATATATTGCAACAGTACACTCCAGTTATAGAAAAGCCCAAAATTTTTTGTAGGAAGGTGTTTTTTATGGTTTATGGAGACTTTGAAAATTCCTTTAATGCTTTAGCTGGATATATGATTGCTTTAAAATTTCTTTTAAAAAAGTACTATTGTTGAGTGGGAGAGCCATTAAACAATGATGCAAGGTGAACAAATTTTCAAGTACTTATCTCAATGTTTTAAAGTAGGCATCGATGGCATCAAAAGGTGTAGGCCTATTGTTTCGATAGATGAACTCATCCTTACGAGAACTATGATATTAAATTAATAATTGTCGTCACTATTGATACAAACTGAAATGTTTTGCTTGCATATTCCTTAGTCGCCCGAGAGAGCTTTGAATCTTTTTCATGGTTCTTGGCGTTACTGTGGAAGAATGTTATTTTCGCGCACAGGGAAATAGACCTTGTTTCAGATTGCCATCAAGGTTTCTTAAAATGTGTTCTATCTTTCGAGTGGTTCCAACCTCCAACAACATACCATCGATTTTGTGTTCGTCATTCGAAAGCAAATTTTAGTTAAAAAATTTTAAATAGTGAACTTAAAAATCTAATGTGGTACGGAGAGTCAATAAAAAATTGTTCAAGAATTCAACAAATTAAAACAGAGAACGTTGAAGCGTATAACTGGTTAAATGATCTTCCTTAAGAGAAATGGACTATGTTCCTTTATAACGGTCATAGATGGGGTTCTTCACAACCAATTTATTTGAATAATATGATGATGTGTTGAAGAAATCAATGAGGCTTCTAGTCACAGCTATGGTTCGCATGACGGTTAAAGCTTTGAGTGATCGTTTTGTTGAATGAAACACCCTTGCTAATGCGTTATTTGAACAAAATATGTCTTGGCCTCTTAGTGTGGGAAAATGATCTAGTGAAAATTAAAGAAAGCTCAAGCACATACTGGAATGATGAACTGTAATACTACTTCAACTACTTCACTTTGTATTTAAAAATCTCGCACTTCATCCAATGGCACAGTGCGAAAATTTTTCAAAGCAAGTATTTTTCCAGATGGCAAAAGTTGTTCTTGTGGCAAATGGGTAAATTATCATATACCTTGCTCTCAGGCAATCAGATTTTGTGGTCTTCATTGTGTCGACCCAAAGACTAATGTGAGCAAATACTACAACACGAACTATTACAAACGAGCCTATAATGTGTCTATTACGTCAGTGGGGGACCGAATTAATTCGCCTCCTGCCGCATATAGTTTGATTGCAAATAGTGAATATTGGTGAAAATCTACTAATCAGTGCACAAGGTGACACAAGAATGAACTTAATATTCCTCCAGTCCGCATGTCAAGAAAGTGTAGTATATACAAATAAATGGGACACACCAAGTCTCTTTGTCCTCATACAAATCCTTTGTAACTTTTGTATTTAACTTTTAATATTCATGTTAACGACTAAGAAAATTGAGTTCCATTTATTTTCAGCATATAGTTATATTTTAATATTATAAAAACAATTCATCAATATTGAAATAATAAAAAAGACATAATAAACTTTACAATAAAAAACAAATAATCAAATATAATATTTCGTAATATGATAATCTTAATTAATATAATGATTGCAGTATTTTATTCTTCGTCCAATATTTTGACAACTTCAACATCTCAATTCATATAGTCCATTGTGGACTCATACTTTTATTTTGCTCAATTAAGAATTACTAATTTATATAGCAATACAGCACACAAAAATTCAGTGTTTCTGGTAATTTTTTTAGTAAACCAGTCCATTCTTTAACAATTGGATAAATGAAATCTGTAGAATTTCTATGTAATTTTTAATCTTCTAGTGGATTCAAATGTTCTTCTTCCTTTGCTCTCTTATAGTTAAGCTCGTGAATGAAATATCTCCAAAATATTTTTCATTTCATTGATTTTCCTCAATAAATATTTAATAACGACCGGTTCTTCTTTAGACATACATGTTTGATAAGTAATCGATTATGTTTGTGACATTATACCATTTTAGAGGCCTCTACGGCCACACGAATCTTAGCAAACCGTGAAAAGTGGTTGTTTGGAATATTTTTGGGAACACTTTTTATAAAACTATAGCCTAAATTTTTTAACGTTTGACAAACGATAATATTGGAAACACTTTTAAAAAGGACTCTTTAATGGTATTGGCTAACCGTATAAACAATACAGCGTAATGTCATAATATGAAATAAATGGCAACAACTATTTATAAATATGACCATAATTTTAAAGTGTTCTATTTTTATAATTATAAAAAAAATGCATTACAAGTATGGCCTCAAAATTTTCACTAAAATATTACATTCCCTCCAACATTTTTAACTCTCCCTCCCATATTTTATTGGCAAAAAAAATGATTAAAAAAAGTCAACAAAACTCCTCTTTCTCTTTTTTCTAAACAACGATTTACTCTTTTTGTCTGTGATGATTTTTCTCTAGACACCAGAATCGATGAGAAAAAGCTTAAAAAACTAAGCTGAGCTGAAGACAACTGATCAGAATCGGAGCTGAGCTTTCTCTTCTCAAGACATGATTTTTTTCTAAGGGTTTGAAAATAGTAGCTCACGAACTAAGGAACCGAGAATTGAGATTGATAACTCCAAGAGCGGAAGCCGAAGAACTAAAGAGCTTAGCGGAGGATTTCTCCGATACCAATTTCTTTAAGTGTAGGTATAGATTTTTTACAGTCGAGTTTCCTTCTTATTCTCTACTAATATCTAGCACTAAAAACAATCTTCTTGTCAATTGATTGAATTTTTATTTCTGGTATAGAAGGAATTGATTACTTTGGGTGTTCTTACAGTTGAAATTCACAAGTAGCAGAAGAAAGTGCCGCAAATCTCAATGTCAAAGTTAGCCTTAGGAATCTTGAGCACACGAGAAAGAGGCTATTACTAGTGGAAGTATTTGAGTCTCTAAGTAGATATCTTCGTGTTTGTATTGTGTTTTTCTTATGCACCAATTTCTGTATTATTTTGTTTGTATCTGCTCTACCTGCAAATTGTGCATGTACTTAGTAAAAGTATATCCTCAAGGTTCACTATACACTGTTAAACGAGCTGTTGGTCATTTTCTTAAAGAAAATTATGTTTTGTAGTGCTATATGATCCCAAAATTAAAGGGATTTGATTTCATTGTGAAGTCGATTTGTTATATGTATTATTCATTTTTTTCTCATAAAGCCAAAGTTTGTATTGTTCGAGTTATATCTCTTCTTTTTTGAAATATTGTTCTGTAGGCGAGCTGCTGGTCGTTTTCTTAAAGAGAATTACATTTCGCAGTGTGTTATGAACCTAGAAAAATGAAGGGGATATGATTTCATTATGAAGTCAATTTGTTTTGGTATTGTTCAAGGTATAAATATTCTTTTTTAAGCTCTTGTTCTGTCATGCGAGCTGCTGGTCGTTCTCTACAAGAAAATTATATTTTTTATTGTGATATATTCCCAAAATGAACGGGATTTGATATCATAGTGAATTCAATTTATTTTTTTGTATTGTTTGAGTTATATATCTTCTTTTTTGAACTCTTGTTTGGTGAGATGAGTTGTTGGTCATTTTCTTAAAGAAAATTAAGTTTTGTAGAGTGATAAGATCCCAAAAATGAAGGCGATTAGTCCTTAATGGATTAAGTTACAATTTTTTTTGGGTCTAACATTGGTGAACTATGTAAAAAATTTGAGTTATTGATTGTTTTCTTCTTATAGTAGACAGTGTATAGAGTGTGTTCATGAAAAATCGATCATATTTTTATGGATGAAATTAACTCGAGCTGATAAAAGATGAATATGGACATAGGCCATTGCAAATACTTCCTGTATATGATTACATAGTGGGTAGAACACCTACGAGATTTTAAGATAATAGTTCCAGTTAGCACTATATTTTTTCCATTCCTTTAAACCTGAATGCCATAAGTTGTTTCTCTAAATATTTCACTAAAGCTACTTTTTTTTGTGGACGCTAGTTTTTTTTCTCCTTCCTCTAATTTGATCTTCTTCGAGTTATCTATTGTTAGATTATATTTTCTCAACATCAGTTTTGTTGTTTGTAATTGTTCTAGTTGAATCTCTTGTTTATTTAATATGTGTTCGTTAGACTAGCTGTAGCATGCTGATCATTTTATTAAAGAAACTTCAAGTTTTTGTAGTGTGGATATGATTCAAAAAAGAGGCGGATCCTTCCTTAACGAATTAGTTAATCAATTTCGTTTGGGTCTGAAGTATATGATTAATCTATGTCACAAGAATAGAACTAATATAATGGGGGACTTCCTGTGGTGCTGCATATTAATGGTATGAAACAGTAATAGCTTCGTTATCATCTTGAAACTTTTCTTTAATCATTTGTTTCATGTGATGAAATTGGATTTCCTTTAAAGGTTTAAATAACTAAATGTCATGAATTCCTTGTGTGCTTCACATTAAGTTTATAATTTCGTTTAAAAAAGCATTTTTCATTTCTTACTAACTGGTTCTTGATTCTCTCTATCTCCTCTACTTGTAATCTGAGTTACGCTCATTTTTCCACAGTTTTTATTTTTTTCTTGTTTCTATATTTTATTTTGTTCGAGTTTAAACCTACTTTTTTTAATTACTTTTCTTTCTTCTTCGAGATTAGCTGGTCATATTTATTTTTGAGCCATATTAAAATTTTGTGGGCATGATAAGAGAGAAAAACAATGACCTAACTCTTAGAACAAGGCAATCATATGTCCCATATCACTAAGAAAGTAATAATAGATGAGATATAGGAATTTGTATCCGTGACTCGACATATCTATTCATAATTACAAGTGAAAGATTTTTACCTTTAATACTAACAGAGGGGGCCCCACACTGGAAAGGGTCTGCGGTTACTAAAACAACCCACTATGTAAGTTATAAATAAATAGATTGATGTTATATTTGAATCTTTCATGTCACTAGTTAAAATAAATTCTGAAGAGTACTATAAGATATTAGTTTGATGTCCTGGTCATTGAAAGACGGACAATGGAAGGCTTAAATCTTTGACATCAACTGAAAAATTCCAACTAACATTGTTTATTTTTTCAATTTATTGGACTATTAAATAATACGTCCAGAAGTTGAAACATGTAAATTTGTAGTATACACATATCCTCTGCGTCACTGTATATCTTTTATCTATTATCAATGAATTGTTTTTTTCGCTCCATGTACTATTGAGAAGGACACAAACAAAGAACTTACCAAATTACCATGCCTTCTATTTGTTGAAAAGGGACGTGAAAATGAGAAGCCCGATCTCTCGACTAACAAAGCACATGAAGTTAATACTTCATTTTATACCGATTTTTACAAGAAACTTAAGCATGGATCTCTGGTTGAAATAAGTATGTTTCTTCTTCATGACCGTTGAGATTTTAATTGCCATAGTTATAACATATTCTTAATGTCAAATGTTTCCCATAGTCCTGGTGAAACCATGACCCACCATACATCCAGTTGTGTAATTCATTATTACATATAGTTGAACATATTTAAGACTGCCCTGAGCAAGGTACTTTTAAGATTCCTCCTCCCCTTGGGTGTAATGTGACAGTGAATCTCCCCCCCCCGCTTGCTACCATTTTCTAAGCATATTACTTGTAATATGAAATATTTCACGCTCTTTTGGTTAGGGACGAGGAGCTGGACATAAGAACTCCACCATGTATTTTAGTCAAGTTGATACTCCCACTTGTTCATTTACTAATAAAGTAAAGCATTGTACCAAAGAAGTTGAAACAAGTATGTTCTTTAAAATCAGTTGTATCTTCTATTCCAGGTATAACATAAAATAAATTCCAAAGATTTTATAATATGATTTCTTGGTTCTAGATGCAATAGGAAAGGGACAAGAGCAAACACATGGATTATTGTGCTCTAGTCCTTAAGAAAGAGAACACCCAAACCAAATTCCCTTGTTCTACTCATCAAGTTATGCAAGCCTCCCAAACAAATGAACAAGGTATGACAATTTACAAACAATTCCTTTTTCAGTCTGTTGAATTAAATTTTTATTACAATCTGAGCTACGTGCAACTCAAGAGAAATACAAATCTTTGAATGAGGTAAACAAATCCTTGAACAATTGCTTGTCTACCATAGAAGATGAGCCGAAGGAAATAGGAAAAATGAAAAAATAGTTTGCTGCTCAACAATTGCATAACCCACATATGACATCACCCAAATCATTTTAGTGACCACTGAATATTTTTGCTAAACAAGTAAGTAAAAATATATCAAATTCTATATGAGGATAGTCTTTTAAGCATTTATTATATGGCTGAACTCTTACCAGGCAAAAACATGCATTTAAAAGAGACATTTTACTTGAAGCCATGCATCATGTTGTGAAATCTTTATAAAATATTAGTAATATAGCATTTATATAATTCACATACTTCATATAGGCATATTCAATGGTGATACATCATATAAAATCGTACATTGTATTTAAGGCATTTTAGAGTCACATTGCAGTAAGCATTTCTTTTATTTACAATGAACTCTTTTCTATGTAATTCCTTATTCCCTTAAGTAACCCTCTTGTGATACTTGGTTCAATGCATAACCTTGAGGCAACAAAGAATTCATATATACAACCAAAATAAGCAAACACAAACCATCATAGAAGTTTAGTACATCATAGACACATTTAAGCCAATAACTTAAAGACATTACACTAGGCTCTAGTCATTCTGCACCTATACAAACTTTACTTCACATAGAACATTACAAAACCATAATCAAAATCCAATATGTGTACTACTGCAATGTATATGTGATGCCCTATATCCTCACACATACTTAGTAAACCTATCATGAGACCACCAGCCTTAAGATTCACTTTATACATTAACATAACAAACACATACAACTTCATTCATGGAAAACAAGACCTTCATAATATAGTCATTAAGACCAACTTTATGTACATAAGAACAGGACCACATCATAAAGACTTATACCATGCATTTGATAACAACAACTAGACAATACTACAATGCCATGCATAAATACATAAACACAATAATGCACCTTAGAACACCTTCTTAGAACTTTCTAAAGAGCTACTTTTTCAATGTATAGGTAAGTTCATTACTCTCACCTACCCTAAGAAACACCCCTTAGGTCATCCTAGTTAGAGTCCTAGTCATTTACTTTTCCCTTCCATTTTACTTTAGGAAAACTATAGATTTATCCAACACTAAGACCATGGGTGCTAAACATGAAATTTGGTGTTGTAGAGCCTTATGCCAATGGAAGGTGCTCTTACCTGTCCAAGGTAGAACGTTAACACGTGCTAGCAAATTAAGTTATATCACTTCTTAGGTTCTATGTGGCAAGAATAGTCTATGGAACTTGGGCGTACATGTGGAAACCCTCTTTACGCCTATTCATGCATTTTAGTTATCCACTTATGGAAATTTCACTCTAAGCCATTTGTTTATGAGGCTAACCACCTCGTGAGGACTATGATGACCTACCTTCCTACAATGGTATGGTCCACCCCTCATCTTCAAGTGCACTTGGTTCTTAGCTAAGTTCCCTTTGTTGAAAAGCCTTTATTAACATTATAAAATAAGGCTTAGGAGAGTTAACTCCTCATATGTTTATCTCATTGATCATAGAAGACAATTCATCAACCTATATCATGTGAGAAACTCTTTCGCATAGACATAACATATTGAAGCATATATGTAGTTTATGGTACACTTGAGAACACCTTTCAAGGCCCCTCCATTGACTAGATTATTACAAATGTGTATGTATGTGTGTGTATACATACATGTGAGTAAACCTTTTACATAACATATTAAGGTCACACATGTTCATACATCAATGAGTAAGTATATAAGTGTAACTATATGAGCAACTTTCAAATAAACACTTTAAGACATTATACACATTCATAACATAACCATGCATCAAATTCATGTACATATAAAACCAAACCTAGGAACTATCCTATCAAGACACATATGTGCAACGCATAGACAAGGTCCCATACCCTTGCCCATGCTAGTACACTTATCAAGTAATTATATTCAAGGGAATACAGAACCGACTTCATATATATATACCTACATGCATAATAGTAGACATTAGTGAATATGAGAACAATTTTTCATTCGATACCATGAACCTATACTACTTTGTAAGCATGGGTGAAGCGTGAGTGTGAATGTATATTAGTCAAAATGATTCACAGAATGCTATCATAACCATGAGGCGCCGACCACTTAGAACACAAGCATTTCCAGCCACATAGGATACAAAACAACAAACTAACAGAGGAGAAAGCATATAACGCATATTACCCTTACGGACTTCTAATGCGAGCGATTCACACTTCTTACATAGTTTTTACATAGGTAGAGATCATAGTCATTATTCAAATCAACTAATGGCATACACTACAACTATGCTAACAATGGTTCTATACACATGCACATACAATAGCCAACAACCTATATCAAAACTAGATGAAAACTAGGACTGAGCTTAATATTGTGTGAGCATCCCAACACATATAATCGAGATAATTTCTTCAAGGTCCTGATCACACACATATCCTGGCATAAGAGTTATACCTTAACCACCGGCCACCAATACGTTGGACATACCACACAATGCCATGCCAGGCTTCATCACTAACAGTTCTATTCCAGGGAAGGGGAAGAGCCCTTATTACTCAAGATTCATTAAAGCCGTGATCATCATTGATCATACACTTTCCTCAGTAAACAATGCAAGGTATAGGTAATTAATAAATGTTCTTTTAACATAGAAATAACCACATTCCTAAGCATACAAATCATCTACTAAACAAGTACACTTACATCACCAATACCTAAGAAATAGATAGACATCGACCGAATTAAAACCAATTTTTCTTACCTTGACAATCAATCATAATTCATCAATAATATACATGTAGGTCAGTATCTAAAGAGATATAATCCTAAACGAAATCATGCTTCATGTACCCTACATTTAAGATCATATCATATACATTACAATATCCAATCTATTGGCTAGAAAAACCTAGATCAATCCTTACCAAGACTCCTTTACTTTGATCATTAATAATTCACACCCACAATTCATAAATAATACCAATATAATCAAGTAGGTAGAATTATCTTTACATAAGCGGATCCTACATACATGCACTATAGAATCAAGATATATTGAACCACATTAGAAATATATTGAAGATTGGAGAACATGAATCACTATTACCTAATCTTCAAGACTTGATCCACATTGGATCCATTACATATAATTAATAATATATATACATGATAGGCAGTAGGAAAACATAAATTTAACATGAATCACATTATAATCCTCCTAACATCAAGATCATGATAACCAATACATGGCTTAAAACGAGAATTGGAAGGGAGCATAGGTTCATCATGCAATTTGAATGAAATTCATAATACAGTAAATATATTATCATCAATTCATCATGACAAAGCCTTTGAAAACGTTTCGAGAAAGATCCCATGGCTAGATTGAAGAAGAAGAAGTTTGATCATGAACTTGCATTCCAAACAGTGAAAGGAACCCACTTTATGGATAATTAACGAGAGATTAAAGGAACACATACCTCATTGAAGAAAACCACTAAATGAATTGATTAAGGAAGCTTAGAGATCAAGCAACATACGTTTTTTCTTAGGCTTCTCTTCAATGGCAGAATTCTAATAGGTTTCTCCTTGAGAGGTAAGGTTTAAACAAACTTGAAAGAATAATTTGAATGGTCTAGAACACTTTTACACACTAAATAAACCCAAAACTCATCAATAACCAAGTGGTTCAGGTTCGGTTGGGATTAATTTCATGTTTTAACCCCATAATGCGACAGCGTGCATGGCAGTTAAATGGAACCTGCATCGACGGTCTCAAATGACGCCCATTAGGTCCATCGACGGACCATATTGCAGGACGTCGTCTGGGACTTAGGCTTGTCCATTGACTTGAAACTTCACCAGGCTTATTATTGGACGAGGACTCACCACCATGAGGCATAGGTGAGACTACCCGACGTTCATTGGCTCCGTCGATTGACATTGCCAAGGCATTGTCTGGACAACCTTTGGGTCCTCCTTCAAGGCCTCTTGAGGGGCCCTTGAGGAGTCGTACCGAGACATTTCCAATGTAAATACATACCTTAACATGTTAAAAACCATTCCACATCAGTTTCAACAAAAACAAACATGTAAAACACATCCAAATATGCTAATGACACTTAAGTCACACATGCACATCTTAAGTACTAATTTTGGAACGTCTTGGATGTTCATGAACGTTTGACTTATTAATTAATTCAAATAACTCTTGCATACTTTTTAAAAATACTTAATTAACATGTTGAAAAGCTTATAGGCAAATGTGATGCTCTAGAAACCCTAACTCATTTTTGGGGTCGTACAACTTGACTAGTGGCCTGCCCCTAAATATCAAACTTTTATCTTTCTCGAATTTATTTCTTATATTGATGATCCTATCTCATTCTAATTTATATTCCACTTATTAAAGTCTTCTAAATGGAAGGACAAAACAAAAAACACTAGCCATTCACACAATTTCTTGACTCCGCTAGTCGAGAGATACATAATGATCTAGAGAGACATAATGACAACTGAAACACGAGTTTCTGTTATAACAAAGGCTTTGTGCTGCATAGGTTCGAGGAGAAAGGCCAAAATTTATTACTCGATTGGTAAATCTTGGGTGGATCACGTTCACTGAGGCTCCCCATGACACTAGACGAAATTTGGTGCGGGAGTTCTTTTCTATCCTACCCACCGTCCACTTGGACAATGTGTCACGACCATGGAGAACCCCTAGACATAATGGGCGGCGGCATCCTCAAAGAGGACTAAGAATATATTTTGACATTCATTATTATATGTCATAGTCAAAAAAATGTGCAGAACATTTAAAACATTTATTTAGTGAAGCATACTTAGACTTCTCCTTTATCATAACAAATCATGTAAGTCTAATATCTTGTCTCACATATAACCATCTAAAAAGAGTAAATGTTTGGACATAGCCATTAGAAATTTAACATGCAATAATAGGCTTACATCAATATTTTCAAATGATAAAAAAATGAAACAAATGTCTTTATACATAACAACTCCTAACAACTATATAGGTGGTTTAATCCTCGAACCGTTGAGGACTCACCAATCAACTTGGGAAAGATGTCGAAGTCTTCTTGAAAATGGTCTCTTAGAACATCAATGGTCGGAACCTACATATATGTATAAAACATAAGGAATATTGGTTAGTACACCACTTGAACTAAGTAAAGAAACAACGCAGATAAAACCATTTGATACATGCATGAAAGGGACCATTTCTTTAGAAAACATGCTAAATCATTTGGAAATCCTTCTGTCAGTACACATAAAGAGCCTTATTTCAGTTCAAGAACCACAACAACATAGACTTTCATAAACAAAGACAACATTATTATAAATTCATCTCAACATATTAGGTTAAATCGTTCATATAATCCATATACAGACTTTCCCAACATCCCGTCCAAGATCAAGTGATGGCTCACTGGCCCCAGAATCCCACATAATCAAGTAGACAAGATAAAGAGATTATAGTTAATGTCTTGCTTCATATAGGATAACATCATAAGTAGCTATCAACATTTATATCAATTTAGACCAATATCATGTTGATCAATGTAACCAATATCATATAAGAGAAACATTGTATAGAACAGACATCTAAAAATTTCATGATATGACAAGTACATATTAATCATAAGAACCACCTCGTAAGACTTAGGCTCAAGGATAACTTTTGCAATGCATAGATAGATTCTCATACCCCTATCTACACAAAGTAAATATCCCTAGTTATTATTCATCTTCGTTACTTTATTCATTCATTTTACTTTTAAAAAAAACCACCTTAATCAGCAATAGACCATATGATCTAAACATGGAATCCGTGTCATGATATCCTCCACCAAAAGAAGGTTCTCCACTTGACAAGGTAGAACCAAAACATGAAAATACAATTCTAGGTGGATCCACTAGCTAGTATTCCTATGGGGGAAACATAGTTCAAGAACTAGGTGATATACTAGAGTCCCTCTTTGTGCATATTTACATTGTAATGTCTATCTCATGAGAACCATTTTAAACCGACTTTCTCACATTGGGAAGGAATACATCTCACAACTAGTTCACTATGTGCTATGCTAAAGTCTCTTTTTAATATGCCTTTAACTCAATCTTAATCATCACTCTAGGTATAATCCATAGGAGACTAATTCCTTGTATAATCATATTATTAGTTTCTTAGGTATTGGATGAGAACTTCATTTCATCGCAACCATCATTAGTGATATCATTACATCATATTCATATCATAATAAGGCACAGAAGTGAATCATCATCAACCTTGTATCATCAAAACCTTACCATGCTCTCACATTCAACATTTTTATAACATGGCATCATAATCATCATATTATCATCAAGAATAAACCATCATTATTGAAGTATAGAACTCATAATAATGAAAGTCTTAACAAATAGCTTCCAAAGCCTCCTTCAAGATCATACCCTTAATACATCACAATAATCCAATTAATCCACTTATCATGATTATAATATAGTGAATTTAATAATAACATAATCAATTGTAACCACCCTAATAATCTACAATTCCAATTCATAGCTAGGGTTAGGGAAAAGGGTTCAATCATGAATTCATCCAAGAGGTAGATCCAATTACAATAATATATGACAATTTTTGAGTGATATGGAATAATTAACTCAACTCTAATAACCAACACTCATTACTTCACCAACAATTTATAAGCATATCCAATTTTTGGGGAAATTTGGGAAAGAACATGATTCACATGAAATCCTAATTAATCAACATCAATTACTCAACATTATGCACTTAATTAGTCATAGATAATCATAATCTAAGATCAATTTCATGTTTTAAGAAAACCCATTTGTAGAGACAAACCCTTGAATTTGGGTTATTTAGAAATCAACTTTCAAGGGACCTCTTGGGAAAGGAAATTCCAAGAGTGATAAATCCATACCTTAGAGAGATTTATCCATAAAATGTTAGTAAGAACCTTAGAGACTGTCTTCTTCTTCAAGCTTCTTGGTTTCTTGAATGGAGAATGAGGTAGAGAGGGAATGTAGAAAGATGGAGGAGAGAAACTGGGTTTCAATTTGTGGTTGAGTTTTGAACTGGGAAATGGGTGATAATTGACCTAAAATCAATATATAGTCAAACCCAAAATACTCAAAGTACCCCTAATTTAGTTGGACTTCCGAAATTGAAGTCCAATTCAACTCAATATGTTAAATCCCGCTCACCTTCACGCCCCACATCATGATCTATGAACAAGCTTGATCGACGTGGGTGGTGGTGTGTTAAAGGGGAGGCATATGTACGACCTGTTTAGTCATTTTGAGCAGGCAGAGTTTAGTTCGGAAAAATAGGCTAGGCGACGACCCCGCGATGGAACGTCATTTGCAACGACGACTCTCAGGGTCTCGTTCAAACCACTTGGAAAATCTGCAATTGGGTAACTGAAAATCGACTCTCTGACAGTCACGACCGAAATGGAGGACGGAGCCGTCACAGGCTGACGGACCGTCACAGAACTCCTATGGTGGAAAATTGAGTCTCTGACGGTTTAGACCGACCGTGCAAGACGGACCGTCGCAGGCACGACGGGCATGCACCGGTTTGCCGTAATCCCAGTCTGGGTGCGGATTTCTTTACACGTTTAAGGACGTTTTGGACTATTCTACGTTAATTATAAAGTTAAAGGGTTAAAGTAAATAGTCAATTACTTTGGGGGCGTAAAAGAGGTAAACCTTAAGTTAATTATTGGTTTATTCTTTCCTCTTTTACACTTAATATATGTGAATAGGTAAAATAAAGAGGGTTTTGAATAATAAATTAAAAGAACAAAGAGAGACAGGAAAAACCGAAAAAGAGAAACGCCTAGAGAGAGAGGAGAACGAAGAGGATATGGCAATGATTTTGAGAGTAGCTGTTTATCCGCAATTCTGCGTGAAGTAGGTGTTGGTTTTTACCGAATTCGTAGTAAACTCTTATAGCGAGATGATAGTGTTGGTAGTATTATAAGTCTTCTTTATGTCTTAATGTGTTAGTGCATGAATATGTGAGTTTATATGATATCTATGATTGGTGATAAAACGAAGCATGTAAAAGCTATTGACTCCCAAATCGTGATGATAAACCTAATCTCGTGTTAATGATATGCCTGGTATAAATGAAAGGCTTGATGAACTAAAAGTGATGAGATGATACGCTTGGTATAAAATAAGGCTTGATGAATTAATAGAATGAGATTAGGGGATCGGAGTGTCACGTACCGACACATAGATGTAGTGGACGGGTGTCACGAACCGACACGTAGATGTAGGGGAATCGTAGTGTCACTTCCGCCAATTGAATTAGGGGATCGAGTGCCACGTCCGACACGTAGTCGTAGGGGATCGGAGTGGTCACGTACCGACAACAGAGGAATAAAGATAATGAATCTTGAAAGATGTTATATACCAATCTAAGAACATTAATCCCCAAAGAGTATGGTTGTGGAGGCTTTAGTCCCTCATAGATATGATCGGTGATATTATAAATGATGTTTGTACTTGTTGCTATCACATGTTAGCATATTATTGATTTTATTATGTTTATCTGAATATATTTCTCTTGCTATTTTGGTTGGCCGAATGATGAAACCATACTCAGTACGTGTGGTTTGTTACTACCCCCTACCTTTTAATGTTTTCTTCTTGTCTATTGTGGATGCAGCAACGTGCCGCCATCTTCGCAACCAAACATAATTACTACAAATGGCCAGTCTTTCGGCCAGCAAAACACGGATCTCAGACTGGAGCTAAGGCTCTAGCTTGCCACGAGGAAAAAATCTCCTTCCGGCATGCTAATGCCTTGAAGTTCGCATAGACGAGCTTTTATATGTAGCCTTAAATAACCTTAGTTATAAATGATTACAGAGATTCTTGCTAGAGGTGATGACTTCCAGAGTTTTGGGGACATAATAGCGTTGAATTTTTCGAATATTGAATTGTCTTTTATTTATGAGTTTTAAGGTCTTCCGCATTGCTTAAATGTTTGGATTTAAACTGAAATGATAAAGGTTTTTGGATTGTTTGTTCGCTACAACGTAGGTAATGTGGGGTGCCGTCGCGGAACAAACCGATTTGGGTGCGTCACCTTGGTACAAAGCATTAGGTGCGTTGCTCATCACACAAGAAGCAGGTGCTAGTAGAGTCTTAAAGAGAACGTTAGGGGGTACGCCTTACCTTTTTCTTTGAGATGCTATAATACTTTAGGAAAATTCACCTTCTTTCTTTCTTTCTTTCGTGCTATTACTTGGATCTAATTGGTAATCTAGGTGATACAAATGTGGTATCTACTCATCTTCACTCTATTTTCGCTGATGGTTAGAACTAGAGCAACGACTATGCCAACATCAACATCAGCAAGACAAGATGCACTGAGCCAGCCACTGGGCGTAGCTCGCATGAACATGGCAGAGCCGCGGTAGAGGTCCGTGGCGGAGTCCTCTAGAGGGAGAGAACGAGCACCTAGCCCACCTAGTACTAGGGCGGTGACTCCCACTCCTCTCACCACTTAGGAAGAGTAATGAATAGAGGGGAGGATAAGGGAGAATAACAAGTACAAAATAATGAGAAATGCACCCCGCACCCCAACCTACCCCAGAAATGATCAATCAGGTTCTCACTTATCTTAGTGGTTTGTCTGATCAGGGTCAAAATGTCCCCCACCTCCAGTGTTTTCTGCACCAGTCAACTGCCTGTTTCAGAATACAACAGCGCCACTATTGCTACTCGTATGATGCCTCACTGGACATAGGCCCTTTTCACGTCTGACTACTTCTGGGGCCTACTAATGACAAATGACACAATGAACTTTTCAGTAAGTTCTTGAAATTAAAAACCCTCCAGTCTTCCAGGGTGCAAATCTGATGATGCTTACCATTTTCTGGTTGACCGTCATGAGCTACTACTACCCAAGATGGGTTAGTAGAACGGTTTGTGGTGATTCGTAGTTACCAGTTTTCAAAGGGAACGCAAAATGTGGTAGCGTCCACATTTTGAGTGTCAACCAACAGAGCCACACCTAATGACTTGGGCCTCATTCTCTAAGCTGTTTATATGGAGAAGTATATGCCCCCGGACATTTTTGAGGGATAGGAAAAGGGAGTGAGTTCTTGAGCCTAGAACAAGGTAGGGATGTCGGTCAATCATATGGCTAAGTTTCGTGCAACTAAGCCATTGTCCACCCAACTTTGTTTTCAGTCCACAAGACGGATTCGCCGTTTGTGAAGGGGTTGAGACAGAGTTTGCGAAGGTCAGCTTAAAGTACGGCCCACGAATCTTTTCACGAAGTGGTAGACTTCGGGTAGAGGTGAAGGAGTGAAGAGATGAATTCACCATGGCATCGACATCAAAGATGTTTCGAAAGGGAGGTGAGTTTAATGGTTTCTTTACGCTAGAGGACCGGTTCCGGCAGGTTACTCAGTTCGACCCATTCAGTCTTCACTACAGACTGTAGTTTGGGGTCCACCTCAGACCGGTCACATTTTCTCTGAGAGACCCATGCGTGAATCTCAGGAGAGTGTTTTATGTGATGTGGGAGACTGGACATATTAGGAGGAATTGTCCAAAACAGAGTAAGAGACACCCAATGGCTAGAGTAGAGGTTGGTCTGCTAGAGGCCGTATTCCTTAAGGGCCTGTGCCGAGGTAATGGGGGTCACCAAAATGGCCGGGGTGATGGGCAAACGGGCGCCACTACATTCACAACAGGTTGGACAACGACAAACAAAACAAAGTCCCATTGTTAGCTTTCACTGGGAGATCGTAGGCGAGACATCTGAGTGGTCATAACAGTCAAATCTTCCTGTTTGTGATTGCATGGCTTCGTATGTTGATCCTGGATCCCCATTTTCTTATGTACTTCCTCATTTGCTAATGGGTCACATTTACATATCTGATTACTTGATATCCATTCGTGTTTTCTACTCCGTTGGGTGAGTCGGTTGGTTAGTTGAAAAGTACTAAGGTCTTGGTTTGTTGACATTTGTGGGAGTACCTTATTTAGATTTGGTTTAGTCTTTAAGATGGTTGATTTTGATGGTACTTCTGGTAGGACTTGTCTGAATTCCGCAATTTGCGATATTTGGATGGTATGCTAAAATAAAACGGTGACTTTAGGCCAAGCTGGGACAAGATCCGTTATTTGGGAGGTGACTACATTCAATCCGTGCGCATAATCTCCTGTCTTCGTGCTAAGAAAATTGTTTAGTAAATGATTTATCTTTCTTTTCTTGGCACATCTCAAGGATGACACTACCCAAGACCGGCGATTGAGTCGGTTTCGGTGGTCGTGAGTTTTCTTGGATGTGTTCCTGCAGATCATCCGGGTATGCGACCAGATATGGATATTGACTTCTGTTTGATCTTGATCCCGCGGGTATCGCCCATTTCTATACCCGCCTTATAGAATGGCCCCCGCGAAGTTAAGATAATTAAAGCCCAACTTCAAGGTTGTTTGACAAGGCTCATAGACAAGGCATCTCCTTGGGTGCTCCAGTTTTGTTTTTTGTGAAGAAGAAGATGGGAGTTTTCGATGTGCCTAGACTACCGGCAGTTGAACACGTAACCATAAAGACAAGCTATCGTCTTCCCGCATGGATGACTTGTTCGATCAGTTACAAGGTGCTTGTGTCTTCTCTAAGATTGACTTGAGATCCGGTTACATCAATTGAAAGATACTGGGCAACGTATGTACCAAAAGCCTGCGTTTAGAACCAGGTTATGGGCATTACGAAATTTGTAGTGAATGTCTTTTTGGACTACTAATGCCCCTGCGTCTTTCATTCATGAGCTTGATGAACGGGATTTTTGTAGCCATAGCTGTATCTCTTTGTGATCTATTTATTTATTAGATACTGATATACTCCAAGAGTAAGAAGAACACATGATGACCATTTGAGAATGGTATTGGAATGTTGAGGGAGAAAAAGCTTTATGCTAAGTTCTCTAAGTGTGAGTTTTGTCTAGATGCAGTGTCCTTCTTGGGCACAGTGTTCCCTCTAATGATGGTGATGGTGGATCCTTCTAGATCGAAGTAGTGAGCATTGGGTAAGACCTACTATTTGTCAGAAATAAAGAAGCTTTGTTTGTTTAGGCCAGTTATTACGTCCGATTTGTAAGGATGCTCTTGCTATTGCTTCCCAACGACTAACTTTGACTAAGCAAAATTTTCCATTTGTATGGTCAATGATTGTGAGGAAAGCTTCAGAACTCAAAGACTCTGTTTACTACCCGCTCCTATCCTACCTTGCCCGTGAGGTAAGAACTCATTGTAGTATTGTAATGCATCTTTATTCGGTTTGGGTGCAGTGCTTAATGCAAGAGAGAATTTGATTGCTTATGCTTCACGGACAATTAAAAAGTGCATTAACGGAAACCTATCCAACTCATGATTTGGATTGCCGCGTAGTGTTTGCACTAAGCATGGAGACACTATTTAATATGGGGTTAAGTTTGAGGTCTATACGATCATCGAGTCTAACGTGATGTCTTCACTCAGAGATTTGAATTTGAGACGAGGAGATGGGATGGGCACTACTGAAGGACTCGACATCACTATTTTGTAATCATCCGGAATAGCGAATGTTGTAGCGGATGCTTTAAGTATACAGGCGGCGAAGCATGGGAAGTCCGAGCTCACTGCAAGCTTCTAGACGCCCATTAGCTAGGATGTTCAGAATTTTGGCTAGCGACCTTATGAGATTATAAGTAATGAGAAGGTAGGATTTTCGCTTGTTGTGGAGGCAGATCTTTCTTCCTTGACAAGATAAGGAAGCAGTTTAATGGATGAAACATTGATCCGGTCCTAGATAAAGTTTTGCAATGAGAGGCTAACAAGCGACAATCGATGGGGAAGGATTTTTGAGGATAAAGGGAAGGTTAATGTGTACCCCGCATGGATGATTTGATCCCCACCATTCTTGACAGAGGCTCTAGTTCAAGGTATTCCGATAACATTCCGGGTGGCAACCAAGATGTACCGTGGACCTAAAGCAACACTTTTGGTGGAGAAGAATGAAGCGTGATATTGTGTTGTTTTATGCCAACTGTCCAAATTGTCAACATAAAGTATGAACACCAGAGCCCGGAGGCACACTTCATAGAATGCCCATCTGAATGGAAAGTGGGAAGAGAATTGCAAGGACTTCGTGTTGGTCCTCCAAAGACATTGGGTCAGTTTGATTCCCTTGGTGATTGTGGACAGATTAACTAGTTCTGCTCATTTCATTCCGGTTAAGTGACTTACAATGGCAGAGAAGTTAGGCCAAATGTACATCTCAGAAGTTTTTCAGAATTGCATGGATTTCCATACCACATATCAGATTAGAGGTACGCATTTTAACTTCGAATTTTTGGTAAAGACATTGCATGCGAATTTTGGTAACTAGGTGGATCTTATACTCTGCTTCCTTCCTCAGACCGGACGGGGCAGTCAGGCGAACGATCAAGCTGTTGGAGGAATAGCTTTCGTCATGTGTGATTAATGGTCGGTTGGCCATTGGGATAAGCTTCCTTCTTACCCTTCAGTGGAGTTTTTCATACAATATAATAGCTTATCACTCAAGTATAACATGGGCCCATTTGAAGCATTGTATGGTAGGAGATTAGGTCTCCATTTGGTTTTGGGTTTGACTGTTTTCGAGTTAGACCTTTGGTTAACTGACCTTTTGAGGGGACTCGTTAGAAAAGGTGAAATCCAGTCAAAGAAAAGCCTTCTATCTAGCGGCGGCAAAGGTAGGCCAAAAGAATATCGATCGAAAGGTAAGAACCTTAGATTTCATGGAGGGTGAACAAGTCTTTTTGAAAAGTTTCACCAATGAAAGGGGTGATGCGGTTTTGTAAATAGGGCAAGCCTAAGCCCAAGGTACATTGTTCCCTTTAAGTACTTAAGCGAGTAGGGTGAGGTGGCTATTATGAGTTATCCTTGCCTCGCAGGGCTGTCCGGGTGTGCATCGGGTATTTCATGTTGTCCTTTTGAAACGGTACCATGGGATGGAACTACTTTTATCCGTGGGATTCCGTTTTGCTTGATGAGAATTTGTATTATGAGGATGACCCTGTTGCCATTCTATATAGAGAAATGCTGCTAAGTTGAGATCAAGGTAGATTGCATCCATCAAAGTTCCTGGAAGAATCGACCCATTGAAGAGCCACTTGGAGAAGGCGGCGATATGCGAGAAGATACCCACATCTGTTTACAGATTCAGGTATTCCTTGTCTCCCTTGTTTTCCTTCGTTGTGATCGGCGGGGACGAACGATGGGTAAGATTGTGTATCTAATATTGTAACGACCTTTTAGTCGTTTTGAGCAGCAGATTTTATTTCTGGAAAAATAGGTGAGGCGACGGACCCCACCACGACGGACCCTCTTGTAGCCGACGTACGTACCGTCGCAGGGTCGTCGTTTCAAAACACTTGGAAAAAAATGAAATTTGGGTACTGAAATCGACTTCTGACCGTCAACACGAATGGCAGGACGGACCGTCACAGCGTGTGTGACCGTCACAGACTCTATGGTGGAAATTGGATTCTCTGACGGTTCTACGACCCTGCAGGACGCCGTCGCAGGCACGATGGGGCCGTCACAGGTTGCGAATCCCAGCCTGTGACGACCGGCACAGAATCTATTGTGGAAATTGAAGTCTCTGACGGTTGCGACGACTGCATCGGACCGTCGTCATGCCGACGGGCCGTCACAGTTTGCGTAATCCCAGTCTGGTCGGATTTCTTTGTACAACATTTTAAGGGATCGTTTTGGATTATTCCTAACTTTTAAAAATTATAAAGTTAAGGGTTAAATTTAATAATCTAATTACTTGGGGGTTAAAGAGGTAACCTTAATTAATTAGTGGGTTCTTATTGCCATCGTTTACACTAATTATATGTTTAATTATGGTAAAATAAAGAGGGTTGAATAAGAAAAATAAAAAGAACAAAGATAGACTAAAAGAAGAAGAGAACGAGTAGAGAGAGAGAGAGAGACGAGAGGATAGCAAAGGCTTTTGAGAAGATAGTCTTGTTGATCGCATTCTCGTTGTAGGTAGTTATGGTTTTTTACACTATTTTCTGTATAAACTTCTTATAGCGAATGAACTAATGTGTGGGGTATATTATAGAGTCTTCTTTATGCTTAATGTTTTATGCATGAGTGTGATTGTTATATATATATATGATTGTGATGACCACAATAATGATGAAGCTTATTGAATCCCAAATCTTGATATAAACCTAATCTCTTGTTATAGATGATGCCCTTGGTATAAAAAGAAGGCTGATGAAACAAAGTGATAATGATGACGCCTTGGTATACAAGAAGGCTTGATGAATTCATAGAAGAGATTAGTAGTGGATCGGAGTGTCAACGTACTGGACACATATAATTAGTGGGACAAGGTGTCATCAACCGACACGTAGATGTAGGGATCGTAAGGTCACGTAACCGACACATATAATTAGTGGGACGTGGTGGTCACGAACGCCACGTATATGTAGGGGATCAGACGGTCACGTACCGCCACATAGAATTAGTGGGCACGGGTGTTCCACAACCGACACGTAATGTAGTGGATCTGGTGTCACGTACCGACCCAATTGAATTAGGGATCGAGTGTCACGTTCGACACTTAGTAGTAGGGATCGAGTGTCACGTACCGACGCACGAGGAATAAAGATAATTAATCTTGAAATAATGCTAATAAACTCAATCTAAAGAACTGTTCCCAAAAGTGGTGTGGAGGCTTGATCATCAAGAGATATGATCGGTGATATAAAAATGATGTTTGTATCTTGTTTGCTATCACTGTTAAGCATATTAGTTTTGTTTTTATGATGTATACGAGATATATTGGCTTCTACTATTTTGAGTTGGCCGATGATACCTACTCAGTACTTGTGGTTGTACTGCACCCCCTACTTTTATGTTTTTCTTCTGTATATTGTGGTATGCAGCAAACGTGGCCGTCATCTTCGACTCAACAGTAATTCTAGCAGTCTTCGTCACACCGATCTTCAAGGGTGAGCTAAATGCTTCTAGCTTGGACGGATCTCCTTCCTCATGTCATGCTGCCTTGAAGTCGGCTAGACTCTTTTTTATTGTTGTTAGCTCTTAAATACTCTATTTAGTAAATTTAATTCATAGATGTTCTTGTGGTGATGACTTCCTCCTCCAATTTTGGGGAAATAATAGTGTTGATTTTTAGAAGTTAATTGAATTGTCTTTTATTTATGAGTGTAGTCTTCCGCATTGCTTGATTTGATATTAACTGAAGTGAGTAAGGTTTGGATTGGTTGGTATCGCGTCACATAGGAGGGTAAAATGTGTCCTGTTCGCGGACTCCGATTGGGTCGTGACACACATAGCTCTCCAAATAGCTAGTGAGAATTTACTTAATCTCTTGATGACATTATCATCCTTAATTTAACATTGATAGAAATTTTGATTTTACTTAATATCATCCTTCGTTTACAATTGATTAAATGGAAGTGTTCCTTACATGTCTTCCTTAGTGTTATGAGACTAGTCCTAACATATTCTAAGACCTTCATTCGTGAGATTCTTTTAACTAGTACGTTTGGTGTACGTAAGACTTATCTTACTTTCTTTAATACCACATTCTGGTCACTTAAAAAATTTAACTCCCTTTAATTAAGTTTAATGTCACGTTACAATCTTTACTTTAGTATAGTGATGATTCATTTTATCGTTTATGGACGATGATACTGTCCTTTCATGAGTTCGCATATGGTTCACAGTTGATTCTTTTTGAGTAAATTCGATGTTGGGAGTTTTCCCAAGAACGACCATGCACTTTATACGTATCATTGAAATTAGTTAAGAAGTTCTTATCAGTATATTTATAACTCTTACTACCCAAATTGGCATATGATTAGTAGTGGCCCTCACATTTGGATTTAAACTAATAAAACCATTTTTTGTTGGCCTAAGCCAATTTTGTTTATGTTTCATATTTAATTGAATATGTATAACCATTTATGCCAATCTTTCCATCAGTTACATACCTCATATCCTATGCATTCATTCTTTTTTGATAAATTAATTGTTAGCCAATTTGTTGGCATAACGATAGACAATTCATTTCAAGATAGGACTTTCGTAGATGTATTTTAATCCAATATTAGTTTATGGATTTAGTGATAACGTTTTTGAGCCTCTTGGACAGCATCATTTAAACATTTGATTATTTTAGCATGTTCATAACTTCATAATAACAGCAAGACAACATTCGTACAAACACATCAACAATTAAACAATTATAGACGTGACTAGCAGATCATCTATTCTTAATTCACGTTATTACCGTTTTACTTGATACGATTATAAATTCATCGGTTCATTCGAAAATCATCATTAAAGTAAATTACACACAAGATAAGCCTTCACCACATACCAACAACATGATCTCTAATTTACTCAACATTGAATCGAAAAGGATACTAGGGATAAGGGAGTTCGACGAGAAAACGGGAACAACCCAAGATTTCAAGATCTTTGAATCGTTATGTAGAAAGGAATTTCCAGGATATAAAATTATACCTTATGTAGAATATGATATACGAAGATCATTTTTCATCATGCCTTGAAGAAAATATTTAATTCGCCTAAGAAATCTTTAGTGTTCTACGTTTTGTTGCGGTTTGTTGCCTACTGTCTTAGCGTCATGAGTCTCAACGTTTTTTATCTTAATTTTTATGTTTAGGAACTGATATTGAATTACAAAACTTTGGTTTAATAAGTTAATTTTTATAAACTAATTAATCAATTACGAAAATGCCCCTCCTAAATTGACAAAACATAGGAGAATGTTGACTTATTCAAAAATCTTGAAATTGGTTTTGACTATGGTTTAGGAAAACATTTTTAACTTTATAATTAATTAATTTAAATCCTTATTTACATAATTCAGGGATCCTAGGGTATGTAATACAGTATTTGTCCTCCGTCATGTGGAACAAAAATCAAGAACCCTTTATGACCATACTAGGTTTAAGTACTATGATGTTTCTTGAATTAAATAACTAGGTTACTAGTAAGGATGTCATTTAACCATTTACACAAATTTATTAAATTTTATAATTTAGAATTACTTTATGACCAAGGTAAGTAATAACGTACCCTTACGTCGTTAGGATCATAACCAAGGCCTTTGATAACGATCCTAGGTTAGGTACAGGTTGTTTTTCCCTTGTTTTAACCGAAATCTGGAAATCACTTTGTGATGTTCTTTTTTGCCCCTTTAATGAATTAGTTAGTCGTAAACTAATAATCATGTATCCATAGGGTAATTTAATAAGTCTACCTAGGTTGTTGAGGAATACCAACTTTTGGACATCTTAGTTAGGTACTAGGTTACACTTTAACTGTACTGTAGTGTCAACCCGGTTAATTCTTAGGTTGTCGGGTGGCACTAATTGGTCCATTTTTGTTTTATTACTAGGTTAATTAGCTTTTTATGTCAGTAGGTTAGAGTCTGATAATTAGTTAGAGGAGCAGGCCCCCTCTTGTTGAAAATCCAATGTGCACCCTTCCCCACTTACCACTACCCTAACCAAATTTGGTTAGGGTGGTCTCTCTTGACCGTTTATATCTTGTCTTGCACATGTGTTGGTTGTACATTTCTAACTAACTATTCTTGATGTCCTATTGGGAATATTTACTTGTTGTCCCAAGGATCCTCACTATGTCCTTGGACACTACTTAATTTACATTATCATTTTAAATAGTCATATGGAATTGTACTTAGGCTTGACACTTGGATACCTCGTATATAAAGGGATAAGTTGTGAATAAATTTTTTTATGCATTTCTTTATGAAGCTCATTAATGTTTGAAAATTGTACGACACCCTTTAAGACAATATTTTCTAATCTACCCATATTTTTCGCCTATTTGGGTAATTATAAAGAAATGGGCTAATACCCCTTAGCCAATTGTTTCTACACTATCCCAGTATATTTTCTCAATATGGGGCATTTGGGATGCCTATTACCGCCCAAGAACCATTCTTAAATACCTATTGGTCCTCGCATTAGACATGTCATTGTTTCTCCGGAATTTACACTTAGTAGCAAGTTTTCTACTGATTCCATACATTTTGTAATCTGTAAAGTGTAGGTGAACGGTTAGAAGAATCATGAAGGAGAGTTTGGATTCTACAGTCATTCAAGAAAAGTTGCAATATTTCCTCAATTGACTCTCGGGCATATATATAGATGTCTTTTTATTTCCTTTATCGAATTATTATAATAGACTAAGTATTTCTATATTTTTACGTATAGGTCGTGTCTGAAATATTCTTGTGTCTAAGATTTGATGAGATTGAAGATTAGTATTTCATATGATTTCTAATGAAAGATGTTATTAAAGATATTCTAATTTTTTGTGAAAAGTTTTAATTCCGCACTACTTTTCATTATGAATATGCATTGAACCATAGAGAAAAGGGATTGTACAAGACCTTTGAGAGGTCAAGTAGGCTAGTCGCACTCCGATATTGGCCCTAACTTCTAAGATGTGGTTTCGGTTCATGACAGCCCAATTTCCTACTTCAAATTGAAGGTCCCTCTTACTATTGTCGTCATAAGATTTTTGCCGGTTATATGTCGTTTTCAACCTCTCTATTATGAGACGAACCTTCTCTGTTGCCTCATACACTATCTCGGGTCCAATAAGACCAAATTTACCCACTTCAAACCATCAAACCGTGGACCGACACCTCCTACCACAATGTATTTAAAAAAGTGCATATCGGTACTCGAATGGTAGCTATTGTTGTAGGAGAACTCTATCAAAGGTAGGTGATCATCCCAAATCCCTTTGAAAACAATCACACAAGCTCTCAACATGTCTACTAGGGTTTGAATTGTGGGCTCCACTTGTCCATCCGTTTGGGGGTGGAAAGCGGTGCTAAGTTTACCTGAGTACCATGCATATTTTTGAAAGATGGTCAAAATATGAAGTGAATTAGGCTCCCATACCCAAAATTGTCACATCCCGAAACTATACCCTAGAATTTAGGGTCAATCTCAGATTGCAACTGGCGTTCTTGACCTCACGGAGGTCCTGTACCGCCCTCATCTCATTCATCTCGCATAAACATAATGAAAAGTATGCGAAATTACATCTTTTTCACAACATACTTTCATATCGTTAAAATCTTTCATAGGAGCAATAGGAAATACTCGTGTCAATCTCTTCAAGACTGAGACACTCGAATACAAAACTTTTTGGGGGGGGGGTTACATGCCCATATGTACAAATTTAGAAACACTTATTCGTATTACATTACGTGAATTAAACATAAAAGACTAATCTATCCCCTTGAATCAAAATGAGGACTCGCTTCAACTTCACTATAACGAATGCTTCGTCAGTCTTTCCTTCCCAATGCCTTCTCACCCACAACTATAAAAAGATAAAACAGGGATTAGTACAACCACATTTCCTAAGTATGGGAATTATATACAAATCTGAAAATAGTAATTTATATTGAAACTATGGATCTTTTCATTTAGAAATTTATTATAGATCCAAAGAAATGGGAACCCAAGACCAACATTTAACAACTTAGAAATACATAAGATAACATTTAAACCAATTATCATAATTTTTAGCTATTTTAACAGTGATCTATATTCACTGTATACTATTGAATGATGTTACTACACTATTGTTAATTTTTATTTGTTGGTTGATGGAAAGACCATGATGATGTCTATATAACTATATGGAGTAAGTATTAATGATCCTAACCCTTACTTCCATTACGATGGCTTGAGATTGATGATGTAGTTTTGTTGAAGCATGACTTGTGATTAGACTAAGTAGTTGGTATGATTTTGAATTGAAATGTCTTGACTATGTGATTGTGAGATTAGTTTTAACATGAAATGATATAAGGTGTGTTCTGAAGTACATATGTTCCATATTATGACATGATGATGTTATGCTATACTAATCTCACCTATTAGGGTTGCGCTGAAAGGATATTCTCATGCAACTCCTAATGAGCTAATGACAATGACTATACAAGGGCTTAGACCCTATGACCTAAACTAAGTTATGCATGAAAAATAAAGACATTCCAAAAGGGACTCTATCTTAGCACCGAGTGATCTTGTAGATGAGGTGTCACACCTTCCCAAGGAGGGAAGGTAGGGTTCACCATAGTCCTCACGGGGTGTATAGCCTCATAGTCAAAAAAGGGCATAGAATGCTATTTTCATGATAGCCCCCAAGCTCCATAAACTATGTTTGCAGAATAGGAATATTAGCTAGTAGATCCACCTAGATGCTATGTTCATGTTTGGTACTACTTTGGCGTGTAGTCCACCTTCTATTGTTGTAATGTTTTACCACACCGGATTCAACACTTAGCTCTTGTTGTCTATATAGGTTAAGATAAGTGTTCCCAAATGTAAAAATGAAGTAATGGACTATACACTAACTAGGGTGACTTGAGAGGTTTGACTTAGCCTAGGTAGGGGTTTGTGACTCTACTGATTCTTTGAACTAGTTTGCATTGAGGGAATCCTTAGGAGGTTTTTCTTGTGTTTTTATACTATACACGCTACGAATATGATGACTTCAAATGTTGATTATACTATATGTTGTCAGTTTCATTTATGAACATGCTATTGGTATAAATTGCTAAATTAAAAAAAAATTTTTATACTACTATATTGATGCTGATGTCATATTGAGGTTTTGCACTTTTGCTTTAAATCTTTTGTCTGGTTTACTTGGTAAAGTAAGGTTAAGGGATTTTGTTGGTCATTGCCTTTTTAGGCTTAATGATGGCTTACGGTTATGGGTCTTTCTTGCTTATGTTATTATGTTATGAACTCTTTTATTATCGTGTTTGATGTGTATGACTTATGTTTAATATTCTTCTAGGTCTCAATTAATTGGATATACGAATGTTGACTTTACTATACTTGTTAATGTTGGGCCCCCCCCCCCCCCCCCCCCCCCTTGTGTGTACTGGGTTTGGATTTAGTATTATGTAAGTAATTGTATTGATATTAATTTCTTTCTTTGATTTTCATAGTATTTTTTCAATGTACTTTTTCGTGATTTGAAAAAATATCCTCTTTAGCATGATTTTATTTGTTTATTGCATATCTCCTACTTATACCAGGTGGTTACAAACCCCATTTTATGTTTACTATAAATGTCAGATCGACCGTTGATCTTAGTTTAAGGCCATTGAAGACTACTTGGACATTTCCCAAGTGTTTCGGTGGGCTTCACTTTCCGAGGAGAATGTCATATCAAGATACTAATGTAGTTTAGCTTTAAGACTCCTATGTTCTTTCCTTTTCATTAAAGACCTTTATCTTAATAGCCTATATGTTGCTTCTATCATTGATGTATGGGATATTCTCAAAATCATTTTACTTTCTTTTAGAAGGCTATTATATTTTAGAATCCTTTTAGGAGAAAATATTCTATTATCTGTGTGTGTGTGTGCAATAAAAGTAGAAGACTATGCATTCTTCATATACGAATTGTCTCTGTATGCTCGATATGAATATATTATGTGTATGTAGAGTTGTATGTAAAACTCATTGTAGATTTTTTAACCTATGAATGTAATGGTTTAAGCAAAATACTAGTCCTTTAATCCCTCTCGAGGCCATGATGCCGTTATGTTCTAGGGGGGTGCGCCCTAAATATGACAACCTGGTATCATGAGCATGGGTTGAATATCTTGGAATGATGTCTCCATTAAATTACGTCTATGTCGTTCTTGTTCATAATTGTGAAGCGCGCCACCAAATCTGATGAGTGGGGAATATATTGTATTCCTTAGGAACGTGTCTCCTTTTTCTTTTGAATTCCAGTTGTGCCATTTTGAGTCACTTTATGTGGGTGTTATTTAACCTAAACCCTTGTATTGGTGTTATAGGTATGATACGCGAAGGGAAGCCACACAAAGACGTGATGAAGAGATTGCTAATGCGGGAGTTCCTCCCCAAGGCAATCAAGTTCCTTTTCTTGAAGAAATTGTTAATGATGATCAAACTACGGACAATCCATCCCCTCCACGGGCTTGTCTTTCTAGTTTGGCTGACTAAGAGCACCCTTTCTCTCTCCAATGATCAAGCCATTACTGCCCTAGCACAAGCAGTCACTACTCAATCTTAATCTATGAGGGCCCAAGCAAATCGGGAGGGGGTACCCCGATGAGATTAACATAGTAGCAGCATGGCCTTCAATTTGAGGGATTTCACTAGAATAAATTCCCTTACTTTATATGGATTCAAAGCGGAGGAATCCCCAATAGTTCCTTGACAAAGTCTACAAAATCCTATTTTCTATAGGATTGACTACTAGTGAGAAGGCCAGTGTACGTACCAACTCAGGATGTGGCCTCAACTTTGATATTTCAGATGGAGGGAAATAGACCCTTTGAGAGTGGTCCGGTGACATTGAATTTCTCAAGAAGGATTTTCTTGATACGTTCTTTCAAAGGGAGAAGTGGGAATCCAAACTGGAAGAATTAATCAACCTTCGTCAAGGAGGTATGAATGTGCTTGACTACTCTTTGAAATTTACTATGTTGTCCGAGTATGCTCCTTCTTTGGTTTTCGACCCTAGGGATGAAATGAGTCGCTTTGTGATGGGTGTGTAGAATCAATTGAAAGAGGAATACTGTTTGGATATTCTACATGGAAATAAGAATAATTATCGTCTCATAGTTCATGATCAACAAGTGGATGAGGAAAGGGTTAAGAAGAAGAGTAGAGATGCAAGTGGTCAAGGTCCTGAGATAGTGGTTCTTCAAAGTCTAGTCTTGATATCCTAAACAAGCCTAGGTTGATAAAGAGCGTTTCTATTCAAGTTTCTTCCATTTTCCCTACGACTCATGATGATAGGTTTCCTAAACCTAAACCTCAAAAGTGAAGGGGCACTACTTCACCAAGAAAGAATCCAACTTGTTAAAAGCATGGCAAGAAGCACTATTGTGATTTCCTTATTGGAAAGGACAATTGTTATGGATGTGGTAAAAATAGGCGCAAGGTTCGAGATTGCCCAAGTTTGATGGTAAGAAAATGGAAGTGGACAAGAAAGTGGATCAAATGTTGATTTTCCAAAGAAGAATAACTTTTATGCTCTCTATTCTAGGGGAGAACAAAAGAGTTCTGCCGATGTGGTGAACGTTATGCTACAAGTCTTTACTATTAATGTATACGTTTTACTTGATCCGGGTGGTACATTGTCTTTTTTAAACTCTTGTAGTAGCTAAAAAGTGTGATATTCTGCTCGATATTCTATAAGAACTATTTATGGTGACTACGCGGTGGGTAAGTAGGTTGTTTAAAAGAGTGTATATAGGAAATGTCCCATAATGTTGACTAATAAAATTACTTATGTTGAACTTGATATGGTCAATATCAATGTTATATTTGGTATGGATTTGTTGCATGCTTGCTTTGCTACTATAGATTGTAGAACAAGGGTGGTGAAGTTTACTTTCCAAATGAGCCTGTGTTAGAGTAAAGGGGCAAACTTTTATTCTTGAGGTCAAATAATTTCTTGTTGCTGCAGATGATCTCTAAAGGGTGTTTATGCCATATTGAAAGAGTCAAAGATTTAAACACCGAGATTCCTCCCATAAGATGGTCCCTGTAGTGAGGGAATTTTCGGAGGACTTTCCAAATGATCTTCATGGAATCCCTCCATAATTGGAAATTGATTTAGACATTGACTTTCTACCAGATACAAATCACATTTCGATTCCTCCGTATCGGATGTCTCTAGATGAATTAAAAGAATTAAAGGCTCAACTCAAAGATTTACTACACAAGGGTTTCATACAACCTAGTATTTCCCCATGGGATGCTCCTTTTTTTAAAAGAAGGATAAGTCCTTTAGAATGTCTGTAGATTACCGGCAGCTTAATAAAATGACCATTAAAATTCAGTATCCTCTCCTCGGATTAACGATTTGTTTGATCAACTCCAACTGGAAGCTACTTTTTGTAAGATCTATTTTAGTTTGGGATATCACAACCTTACGGTGAGAAATGACGATATTCCTAAATAGCCTTTAAAAAAGATATGGTCATATGAACTTAGGGTGATACCATTTTTGTTGACTAATTGCTATGCGACAATTATGGACCTCATGAATAGGGTGTTTCTACGTTACAAAGATTCTATTGTAATTGTGCTTATTGACGATATCTTGGTATATTCGAAGAATGAGGGTGAGCATGTGGACCACTTGAGAGTTGTTTTGCAAGTCCCTAAAGAACATCAATTTTTTTCTAATTATATCAAATGTGCGTTTTGGCTGAGGTCAAGGACATTTCTTGATCATATAATCATTAGAGAAAGGGTAGAGGTGAATGCGAGAAAGACCGAAGCGGTCAAGAGTTTGCATAGACCTTTGGCTCCAACCAACCTTAGGATCTTTTTGTGTCTTGGGGGTTATTATAGCATGTTTTTTTAAGGGTTTGTGTCCATTGTTCGTCGTTGACTACCTTGAACCAAAAGAATATGAAGTTTTAATGGTCAGAAGTATGTGAAAGAAGCTTCCAATTGTTGAATGATAGGCTTAACTCCGCTCAAGTGTTGACCATACCGAAGGGTACTAAGAACTTCATGGTATATTGTGATGCATCCCAATTGGGTTTGGGTTGTTGATCTCATCCAATATGGGAATGTCATAGCTTATGCCTCAACAGAACAAAAGATTTTTAAGAAGAATTACCCAACTCATGATCTTGAGTTAGCGGCGGTTCTTTTTGTTTTGAAAATATAGAGGCATTACTTGTAAAGGTTCATGTTGATGTGTATACCGACCATAAGAGTATTCAATATGTCTTTACCCAAAAGGATTTGCATCTCCGACAATGAAGGTTGTTAGAGTAATTGAAATATTACGACATTAGTGTGCTCTATCACCCCAGTAAAGCTAATGTGGTTGTGGATGCACTAAGTCGTATGACTATGGGTCGTGTGTCTGATGTAGATGAAACCAAGAAAGACGTACTGAAGGATGTTCATAGGTTGGATTGTTTGGGTGTTCGATTGGAAGATCCTCCGAACGGTAGTATTGTAGTTCACAACACCGAATCATTTTTGGTGGTTGAGATGATGTCTAAGCAACACCTTGATCAATTATTGATGGAGTTGAAGAAATCATTCCTCGGTAAGCATAATGATCCATTCTCCCAAGGGGGGATGCTGGTTTGGCATACCAAGGAGTGTTATGTGTACCCAATATGGATGATTTGAGAAATTAGATCTAAAAGTATCTCATGGGTCCCGTTATTCGATTCATCCCGGTTCTACGAAGATGTATCATGGCTGTAGAATAGTGTTTTGGTGTGATGCCTTGAAAAAATATATAGAGGAATTACTTCCAAAGTGTTAGAATTGTCAACAAGTGAAAGCCCAACACCAAAAGACGAGTGATTTACTTCACGAAATCCAAGTTCAAGCTTGGAAGTGGGAAGACATTTATATGGACGTTATAGTGGGTTTGCCTCGGACACGAAGGCAAAGTGACTCTATAAGAGTACTGGATGATAGATTGACCAAGTCCACAAATTTTATTCCAGTTAAGTCCACTTACACGATGAAAGATTATGCAAAGATCTATATAGATGTGTTTGTGAGTCTTCATGGTATTCCATTATGCATCATATTGGATAGGGGCGCACAATTTACATCTAGGCTTTGAAGATCGATTAAAAAAGGGTTAGGTATGCAAGTGAAGTTGAGAACCACTTTCAATCCCCAAACAGATGGTCAAGTGGAGCGTACTACCCAAACTGTTGAGTATATGTTTAGAGCTTGTATCATTGAATGCAACGGTAGTAGGGATGACCACTTTCCTTTGGTTGAGTTCTCTTATAACAATAGTTATCATTTCTCAATATCCATGGCTCCTTTTGAAGCGTTGTATGGTAGTAGGTTTAGGTATCCTATTGGATGATTTTAGGTAGGTGAATCCTCCGCTTATTGGTCCCGACTTTATCTATACGACCTTGTAGAAGGTTTACCTAGTAATAAATAGATTGCAAACAACCTATAGTTGGCAAAAGTCATACGCGAACACTAGGAAGAGAACATTAGAATTCAAAGAAGTTGATATGGTGTATTTGAAAATCTTATCCATGAAAGGGGTGGTTAGATTTTGAAAGGGAAGTCAAGTCCTCGTTATATTCTCCGCATGAAATTTCACAAAGGGTTGGCAAGGTTGCATACGAGTTGAGATTATCTAATGAGCTATCTTCGGTTCACTCGGTTTTCCATGTATCTATGCTAAAGAAGTGCAATGGTGACCCTGAGTCAATTCTTCCTATTGAAGGTCTTGGAATGAAAGATAACTTCTACTATGAAGAGTTTCCAGTTCAAATTCTTGATCGAAAAGTTAAGGGGTTGAGGAAAATTGAGGCGTCCTCCATAAAGGTTTATGGAGAAACCACCAAGTCGAGGGAGCGACATGGGAGGAAAAGGCTGACATGAAGTCCCATTATCCTCATCTCTTTTCTATATAAGGTTATTTGTTCCTATTAATAATGAACATAATGATTTTATTTGAGTTCGAATTTATTTTTAAAGGTATGCATATTTATGGTAAAATGTTTATGTTAAAATGAACTATAATGAAAATGCTTTTTTGCAGGAATTTCAGTATTTTGTGTATTTGGTATATTGTTGCCTTCATGAAGTTATATTGACGATGTTCATATTTTTTGAAAGGAACTTTGTAATTATTGACTCTTTATGATATGTTGAGCTCATGTTGTTGTTGTGAGAAGGAAATTCCTCATGTTATGACTTTGAGTCTTATATGTGAAAATTGATGCTTTGAGTCATATGTGTAAATTCTATATTGTTATGATTGACTTTAGTTGTAAATCATGATGGTGTTGTATATTGTTTGTTGGGATGCTAGTCTTGAGTCTATCATTACCTTTTTAGTTTCTTTAAAGTTTAGTATCATTCGGGGACAAATGTTCCTATGGAGGGAATAATGAAACACTACGAAAAGTCGAGACCTAATTTAGATCCTAACATGAGTTTCTAATGGATTAGATACTATTTTGATACCTAAAATAATGTTCATAAGTTTTAGATCCAAGACGTCAAAGAACGTCCATAACGTCTGGAAACTAGCTAAATTTAACTAGTTGACGTTGCTATACTTGGTGAAGGTTTGGAGGGTCAAAAGAAGTCTAAAACTTGTAAAAAATACTTTGGTTAGGTATAGGTGGTATGAAGGGTCCAAACGTCCAATAACAACCCCCCAAGGACCATCCGAAGGATACTTGAGGAGGATCCCAAAATGGGTGGGCAGGATGCTTCAGCAGCCTGCCTGAGTCATGATCCAAAGGGCTGCTGCACGCCTCACATTTCGCACGAACCTTACTGCATCATACCAATTTTTTAAAAATGCGGAAAAGTTTAAAACTTTATGTTGTGAAGTGTACATAGAATTCTCGCATATTACATTTGGATTTTCCATAGACTCCTCGCATATGAAGTTTACATGGATTTCTTTTTAGCATATGTAAAACATATAAGATTCTAAGTCTTATCTCACATATAAACCATATACAAGAGTACAAACTTTTGGTCATAGACAATACAAGATCAATACGCCATTATAGGATTACACAATTTTTTCTCACTGATAAAGTAGAATACTTCCTCTAAATTAAGCACTCATACTTAGAGTAGAGTTAAGAACCACTACAGGTGAACAGCCCCTGCCTTAGAAGGTCACCATGCTAACATCCCCAGACTCACCATCTAAAAATTTGAAGGAAAATAACTTTCCTGCGAATTTATATACTAATCGCCACGAAAATCCCCATTAAACATCCCCGAACATGAGGACTCACCAATGACTCAGGAAAAGATCAAAGTCTTTGTTGAAATTAGTCACAAATGCCTCAACGACCTGTACCAACATTTTTTGGGAAATTTGGAGAAATAAAGGTTAGTATAGCACATGTACTAAGTGTGGCTTCGATGCACAAAAATAATCAATTCCTGAGAAAATGACAATTTAGTAAAAATCATGTTTTCTATCAATTGAACTCAACATGCGCATATATTAATTATAGTAAGCATTCAACATAATATAAACCCAACATGTAGACAACATAAGTAATTTTTTTTGCAATACTAAAGATAGCATCTCATAACCCTTTCCAAAGCTAAGTATCACTGTAACGCCCTAAAACATACTAAGGTGAACTAGAGCCTCATGAGTATTTCTTGAGTTATTTTTGTTTTAAAATAATTTACATTAGTGTTCTTAGTCAGTGTAAAAGTTTGGTTAAGTTTGGAGGTCAAACGTCCATGACGTTCGAAAGATGCCTTTGAAAGTGTTCTTGTGTCTTCTTGTATTTGAGTGAGTTTTACGTGTTCTTTTTTTTGAAATTTATGTGAGGTATTACTAAGACCTAGACGACTTAGTTTATTGGTTTAAATTTTGGGCACGACTAAACCTAGGACCCACAAGGGGACCTACATGAAGGGCCCAAGACTAAGGCAAAACTGCTAAAAAGCTGTGAGAAATCGATGCGTCAATCGATGGCTAGTCGACCAGGAGACAGCCCGCCGACTTGGTCAGTAATTTAAAAAAAGAAGCCTGAACATTTTAAAGCTGCAGTTCCAACCAACGACACCCCATAGACGGGGGTTTGGTTGACAAACAACCCATCTGTAGGGAACCGTTTGTGCTGCGTGCAAAAGTTGTCTTTTGCCTGTGAAGTCTTGGGGTGTTTGGTAAATTCACCCCAAATCATTTATCACCCTAGGAAATTTTTTTAGGGTTAGTGAGATATAATAAATTATTTTAAACCCCAAGATCTAATTTTAGACTTCATTTCCTAAAACTCAAAACCCCTCTCCCTTAGAATTCTCTCTCAAGTCTCCTTGGAAGATAGAAGTCAAGAAGAACTTTGACGGCTGGTTGGGACGTGCTCTTCAAAAACATTAGTGGGTTTTATTCCTTTTGAGGTATTGTATCTATACTTCAACCCCCTTCCATTCAAGGACTCATTTCCAAAAGATTTCTTTAAGGCTTTTCAAACAACCCCCCCCCCCCCCCCCCTCCCCCCCCAAAACCCCCCCCCCCCCCCCCGGCCCCCCCCCCCCCCCCCCCCCCCCCCCCCCCCCTCAAATTTCTCTAGCTTGATTTTAAAGCATGGGTCTTCTTGTTAAAGTGGTTATAATGGTTTAAATGTGTGTATTCTAGTATGAATTGATGATTTTCATGTTAAAAACCTAATCAATTAATGTATATGCATATTTCTAAAATTTTTATTAAGAAATGGGTTAAATGAGCAGGTTTGGATAATGTATGAACTTTGGTTTTATTATGTTATTAGTTTCGGTTTAGCTACTCCCCTAAGGGCCTTATTATGATGAATTATTGTGAAATTTATTATATGCGATGATGGATTCATGAAAAGGTTAGTTTCTTATATTGTATAGTTCTTATTATAAATTGCTCTTGAGTGGTATGTTCCACCTTCTTAGTGGTGGTTTTTATTTGATGAACTTAATATTAATCAGTATGTTTTTATTATATGATTTGAAGGAATAATGGGTGAAATGAAGTTATATTGAAAATTATTCTTCCATCATGTTTTGTGAAGCTTGAATTGTATGTGTGAACTACATCATGTCTAAATGAAGTATACGATTATGTGAAGCTTGTATGGTGTGTATTTTGATGTATGAAGGTCTTATTCATGTATAGAAATTGATATAAATGAAATAATTTTTACATTCAAGGTGTTCTCACATGTACATATACACCCTTAATTGAATGTGTGAAGTTAAGTTGAGTAAAGAGGGGAGTCTTGGAGCGGACACTCTTTGTGAGTTGAGATGAAGTGTTTAGTAGCAAGCCCATTATTCCTAATAAGCTATCGAAGATAGTTGGAGGATGAATGCCCTTCCTGAGTTTGAATGTGGTATTCACTAGTTATCCTTGACTATAGTTTTATAATGTAAATCCGGTGGAGTATGCCTAGCCCGAGAGGATAGTGAAAGGGAGGTGGATGACCTTCATGAGTTGAGATGTTGTATTTCAAATGTAGCCTCTGAATGATACTCCCATTAGTAGAGAATTAGTTTTACTTAGTATAATATCCTACTCGCCTTAACTATGTGCCCACATAGGTGTAGCTATTTGGAAAGCCATGTAAATGCTAAGAAGCATTACCTTACTTTAGGCAAGTGAGGATCCCTCATCCGGTAGGGGTTAATATCAGGATTCCATGTCTAGCTCTCATGGTCTTTGTCGGTTAAGCAAACTGCCACAAAAGAATTGATTGAAATAAGTTATAATGTTTATATCGTGATGTTGTGAATGACTATCGTGAAGTGCTAAATACAATAGAAACCATTAGGAGAACAAAGTGGGAGTAGTAGTATGGGATGATATTCTCACATTGCACTTAGTGTGACCTATACCATCTATGGGAGAAGAGAATTTTGATGAAATCCATGAGAATGAGTGTTATGGTGGGATATGATGGATGATAATTGTTAAGTTCTTCAGTTAATGGAATCTATTAGGATCACTAAGTGGGAGTGGTAGTATTGGATGCTACTCTAAAATTGCACTTGGTGTAACCTATATTTCCATGAGTGTGTTGCAGATGTTAGCCAAGGGCGTGGATTTGAATTACAAATGAGGTAAGCCTAAGATTTAGTGGTCTTAAGGGTCGCTTTGGAGTGCCTTGAAGGGGGTGTATGGATGATCCCTTTTTTGCTCACCTTAGGGAATCTTAGGATAACTTTGGGCTAGGGAAGCTTCAAACGAAAAAGGGTTCATATGACTTGGGATGTGTCATTCACTTGAAGAACTTCTCTAAAATTGTTCAAACCGTTCACTGTATTGTTCAATTGAGTTCACTATTAAGTTTTTGTAAGTTCATTGTAAAGTATCTCTTTGTTTAAAAAATGTGAGTCTTTCTCTAATTGTATAATGATGCTTATTATGTTAATTTGTTTTTAAATTCATGAATAATGCTGCTTTTTACATGATTTTGCATATGTCATACATAGTACATTGTCTTGTACTAACCCCATACTTTTCTATACTATATAAGTATAGGTTTGAAGCAAGGTTGAAGGCTAGAAGGAAGAGCTTGGAAAAGTTTCTCTCAAGGCAAAGTATGTCCTCATATATTTGATAGCATAGTCCTTTTCTTAGTTTTATTAAAAGACTTGTTATGCAATTTTACTATTATGTAAAAGGTTCGTGTCCCTAAAATTTTATACCGCGACTTAAATTTTGCTTGTGACGATGAGATTCTCTAATTATTGAAAGACTAGTTTTTAATAAATATTCTTGAAATTATTTAATTCCACACTACTTTTCATGTCTTATGTAATGAATGCTAGTTAAAAGTCTTGTACAGGACCCCAAAGGGTCAACTACACCTTGCCACAATTCGAGGGTTCTCCCTAATTTCTAGGGGGTGCCTTAAGGTTGTGACAATCACATTAAGCATCCCACTTCATACTTACAACGTATTATCTTATTTTATCATGACATGCTTAATACATCAAATTCTCATAACTTATCAACATAATCATGGTCATAATCATAATCATAAATTAACACTTTTATGACCATCCTTTAGATCCCACAATTGCAATGTTTAATAGAATTCACATACCCTCCCTCACAATATGTAGTAGCCTTTAAGACAACCCAAATAAGAGGTTGCATACTTAACTTGTCCATTTATATTTACATTAGGGAAAGAAGTGGAATAATCAACATTATACCATGTGAGCTACATGAAGTACAATGTTCTACTCCCACACCAAAAAGAGAGGGTTATCACTTGCCTAAGGTGTAATCATTTGTATATATCTATCTAGGTGACTCCACTAAGCTAGAGTTGTATGTGGGGCACATATTTAAGGGTCAAAGAGATTGTTACTACAAACCTTGACTTACTAGATGTGGAGGTTTCAATCTCATGAGATAACACATAACTTTTTAATCCGTACTTACTAACGTGAGAAAATCAGGACCTATTCTGATTCTGAATTATCCGTCGCTACGCTGTTCCCAAGGACTAGCACAATCAATAGAAAATTCTTGGGTAATCTCAATAGGTTCGAAACCGACACGTTCTCTGGCTCTCTAGCGTACTCCACATATCCCTCAGAGGAAGGTCTTTCGTAATTGATGACCTCGAACCATAATCTTTTGTATACGGAGTAGATCCAGATGATTGTGTCAGAACACACCTTTTTACAGCTTACAACTTTCATCGCCCTTATATTTAGCTCTCCAAAGAGCAATTCGTCTCAAAAGGTGATGACCATTCAAAACGTGGCTTCAAAGTTATTCTTTCTAAGCGCGGATTCAGTTGATTAATTGTGCCACCTTCCTTATACTAGTTGATTTAACCGCATCAACCGCAAATAAAGTTATGTGGGAGGTTGAACTTACTAAACGTGAGACCTCCATCTCATTTACATGGCCTTTCGGTACTAAGCATTTATTCCCTTAAGTAATCATCTTATTTTCATATTAAAACTTCACATTGGTCTCTTATACACCCCTATGTGAACATCTTATCATATTATCTCAAATGTCATCACATGTGAGAATAGTTCTTTCACTTTAGACACAACTTCACATGTGAGCAAACCTTTCACTTAACACGTTATTATAATAATGCGAAACTGCTTTAAATCATATAATATTTGTATCATAACATGCATGCATAATTCACGTATAAATATATGTCTTAGGGTAAATGTAACGAACCGAGAGTACCCCCTAGATGTTAGTCCATTCTCCAATTGAAATACGGCGTACTGGATCTCCCGAAGGTCTTGTACAAGCTCTTTCGTACCATTCATTGAATACATGTATGAAAATAGTGCGGAAATAAAACAATTCATATGGAATAATTATACATAAAAATATATATTTTATAGAAAAACATAATGAAAGGCTAAGTATCAAAGTAACTATCTTAGACATACGAATATATTGGGACACTACCCATACTGTATCATAGAGAAAACAATTAAGTCTATTACAATACTTTCAATAAGGAAATCTAAACATCAAGACGTCCTCAAATCTAGTGAGGACATAACAAACTCTTTACTTAAATGAGCATTAATCCTAGATTCACCTTCGAGATCCTTTAAAACTACACTTACACCTTTAGAGATTGACAAAACGTATGGAATTAGTACATACACTTGCTCTAAGTATGGCATAATGCAGAAAATCATGATAAACGGGCGTTTGTATAAAACATGCTCTTTTTGATTTAAAACATTGTAGTATAAGAATGCGAACAACATTTAACACCTTAAAACATATAAGATATCACATAAAAATTTTATCGAACATACAAGAACACCACAGTGAACTATGTCACTTTCCAGTAAACTATATTAAACTTCACAGTGAACACTTTTAGCTTGCAATTACCTCACCAAAGATTATCCGAAGATAAAATCAATCTTATTTTATTTGTTAAGCTCCTTACCAAGAATTACTCTGAGACTCACCTAAGCAAAAAATGAAGAGACCGCCTATACACCCTCTTCAAGCCTACCAAAGCAAACCTCATAGATACTCTAGATAAGTATATTTTTAATTATAATTCCTTTACTAAAGTCATCATGTTCATTAAGTCATTAAAAAACATTTCATTCATTGAAGATTTCACGTAATGGACTTTAAAATACCTAGGGACTCACATACTAACATCTTCAAAGACTAATCGTGCAATGTCTAGATAGAGTCCCATTCAACTACCTAAACTTCATAGTACTTGTCCAACACTAGCATGTATCCCACATGATGAGAATAGACAATAACCGACATAAACTATACTAGATAGGAATGGATTCTTGAGTCATAAACCTACTCCGATGGAGTGTGTTCTACTTGTCAATGGTAGAACTAGGACACATCCCATGTAGGCACATGGTTAAGGAATATCAAGGTCTTTTATGTATTATAGTCATGTTCTCAAGTAGAGATATATTGTACTCTAGTCTCCTTCTTAAGTAGAGCTACAAATAATAAAATATTCACTCGGTGCTAGCCTTTGTTCTCATTGAGTGAGTTCATTAAAAAGGGGTATATGAAAAGGTACCATCTCTTAGTCATTACCTAGTCATAATTCACCTACCAAAGATAGGTCCACTAGGCTGCCACTCAATCGTCTATAAGGATAGCTCATTCTTAACATTAACTATATATATAAGGTTCCACATAATAGTCATGCTTAGAAGGGCATCATATTAGCTCTACCGATCCTAGACTTTCATTCAACATTCATCCATACACATATAAGACAAAGGTGCCTAATCCTACTTAGTCAAGATGTTCATATTAATCATATACCTGTATCAAGTAAGGGACACAAGTCTACCAAAAAAAGATACAACATACTTTACTTCATTGCATATAACATATAATTCTTTGAGAGACGTAGGAATGACCCTAATCATATTTATGTCAACCTATACATTACTATAACATCATCACTATAACCATTGTAGACTCATATAGTCAAGTAGGAACAATCAAGCATCAACTCTAAGACTACATACATAAACACATAGTCATAGTCTTACATGATCACCTAACAATATCAAACATCGCATAAATCACATATACAAATTATCATAATACTTCAAGTAGTGCTGACAATACCATGATCATCAAAATACATAAAGTAATGCCGACGAGGCCACATCAACAGCAATTAGGTCACCTAACACCGCCACAATCAGTGGACCATACAAGTCACAACATAATTAATTTCTAATTAACATAAAATAAAGAGAATAGGGGCAGATTACCACAAATCAACTCTCACCACTTCAATCCCCAGTTAAATAATTCAATTAAATACCACAAGGCCCTTACCTATGGCCATGAACATCAATTAAAATTATAAATCACAAAACTCAATGAAACTAGATCAAGAACATTAATTAATCAATTTAATAGAAATTACATATCTATTGAATACAATTCTTATATCATTAGATAGCCCATAATAATCTACATAAGAATTTATCAAAATTAAATATCAAGTAACCCATAAAGTAGTCAAAAATAACAATTGGCATGGTTTGCATGGGTTCATAAGAATAATAGATTTAAAACTTTTCATTAATATCAATTAAATCCTAAAACATTGATTAAAAATATTTTATGCAAGAACACATGGCTTGATCATGAAATTAAACAAATCATGATTTTGATAATCTTTAAAAATCATTGGAATTGAATCCTTGAAGAAAGAGATTTCAAGGATGAATAACCATTCCTTAATTATTATCAAAATCCCACAAGATTGATGGAGAAAAACTTGGGAAACGTATCTTCTTTCTTGGAGCTTCAAACCTTCAACAATCGATGATTTGGAGAGAGTGAATGGAGAGGTTTTGTTTTGAGTTGAGGGTTTTGCTTTAATTGGTGAGGTTAGGGTTTTAAAAAGGTGTTATAAATTTCCATAAGTCACCCCTAAATTATCCAAAAGTCCCCTATATTTATCGGACAAATTAACCAACTTAAAGTTTACTTAAAAACGACGCAATGAAATCTTGGACTTTACTGCGCGTCGCGGAGACACTTCCAAATACTTTAAAAAAAAATCCTTGGACAGACTGGTTCATGACAGCCCAGAGTCGAAGAGCAAGAATTTTTCCTACTGCGAGCCAGCTGCATGTCGCACAGCAGCATGCCAAATCTTGGCAGTTGGCTGCTTTGCTGGACAATGTTTGGGTCCTCCTCGGGGGCCCTTTTTATGGTCCCCAGGCATCGTTCTTGGAATTTTTTACCCTTTGAATGTCAGGATACGCGTAATAACTCTCATTTCTGAATCCAAACATCAAACCATCCCTCAAAACATCACTACCAAACACTACGACACACTAGTTTAATTCGGAATAGTTCCGAATGTCTTGGGAAGTTTGGATGTTTGACCCAAAAAAACACTTCCCAAACTCTAATACTCCTATGTGAAACACCATTTCATTTTAAAACAGTTATATGACTTTAACACATCATGTTACATATTTTAGTCTCTAGTTCAACTTAGCTCATCTTGAGAGACGTTACAATCTCACCCACTTGGACAACATTTGTCCTTGATGACATTTGCTTACGTAATATATTTTTAAAAGTTAAGACTGAAAGACTAGCATCTCATAACCATATTACACAATACATAATAAAAACATGTAAGAGACCATCAATTTCACATATTTTAAGAGACTGGAACACAACAAGAAAGAAGGAACTACATCTACCACTAATCATGCAACAAGACTCAACTTTCGTTTCATGTAGGAGGAACTTCCTTCTCCACATTATATCATGATCATATAAATCAGTTCTATACACATCATTAACATTTTTTATGAAAGAAAAATTTAGTCAAGATTTTAAAATCTTACAGTGAGCACCAATTTCCTTACGGTGAAACATGCTTAAATTTTCCATAAATTCAACTCTTTAGCAATTTATGATGGAAGCATGAAAATATGAGAGAGTTAAGTCATATAAACTCAATTAAAACATAATCATATCTTCATAAAATGGACAATGCAAAGAATCATTGAAATTCAATTTCAACTACACTCCCAACACAATAAAAAATGCAACATGGTACTATGACCTTTTATCTTTCAAGATTGAATATAGAAAAGATGAGACATCAATCTAAAACCCAACTATTTACAATACTCCCCCACTTATAAGGAACTCATATAACTAGAGAGAAAACTATAACTTACCGGCATCATCATCATCCAGTTTGGTTCCTTTGTCTCGGAGAGCATAGAAGCGAGACCTATTTGGAGCGTCACCATCCGGAACATTAGGAGGAACTTTTTTGGCCTCTCTTCCTCTAGACGCAATAGAAGGAAAATCTCTCACCTTGTGATTATCCTTTCCACATCAAAAGCACCTACTAGTACCAGCTAGACACTTCCTAAAATGCTTTTCCCCCAAAAATAGCACATATAGGCTTAACCATTTGGGTACCACCTCCTCTCTCATAGTTAACCATAGGAGCACTAGAACCACCCTCTTCTTAAACCTATGCTGAACTTGCTCGTCGGTTCTTCCCGTCTTAGCATATCTACTTTTCCTCGCATGTTTAGAGTCTTCACTAGATTGAGCATACACAATAAGCCTAGATAGATTCATGTTACCATGAAGCATGGCTGTACGACACTCTTCGTTCACTATATCCAATACTCCGGTAAAGAACCTACTAGTCTCATCCCTAGGGTAGACACCAGGGATGGAGAATATTTATACAATAGGATAAATCTTAAGAAATACTCCTCAACACTCATGCTACCTAGCCTAAGGTTTATAAATTCCTCAATCTTAACCTCCTTCTTCTCACGGGGAAAGTATCTCTCTAAGAATGCTTCCTTAAAATCTTCCCACTCTAAGGGACTCAAGTCAACTGGTTTAGTATCCTTCTATTGAGTAAACTATACTTGAGAAACATAATTTAATTGATATGAAGCTAACTCCGCTTTCTCGCTAGAATTCAATCCCATTGAATGCATTATCTTATACACATCATCCAAGACAGCTTGGGGATCTTCTCCTACCTTTGAACCAAAGAATGCATGAGGATTCATCCTCACAAAGTCCCTCAATCTAGAGGTTTTCGTACTCTCCATAGAATTTTCCCTACGCCGAATGTCTCTATTCACTTGTGTTTCATATCTCGGGTTAGGGTAAGGAGAGCCTCTCTAATCTCCAAATTAGGTATTTATGGGGGAACCACCGGAACCTCATTACCTCCTTCTACAATAGGTACTTGATCATCCCGAGCATTTTGAACAACTAGAGCACCTTGAGGAACTTGCTCAACTTGTGGCACATGACCACCTTGGGGTGGAAGTCCCTAATTCACATCATTCTCTTCAACCCTGCTAGTCAGTTTCCTCCTCGTAAGATACTACTAGACGTTCTTTTTGACACTTTTAGTTCCTAAGACCACTTTCATAAACTTATGCTCTGATGCCAAGTTTATAAAGACCCGAGCGTACCCCCTAGATGTTAGGGAATTATCGAATAGAAACACGGATTACTCCACCTCTCGAAGGTCTTGTACAAGACCTTTCGTGCCATTCATTGCATACATGTATGAAAAGTAGTTCGGAATTAAAACTTTTCTTAAGGAATAGTAATACTTCATAATATCTCTTTTATAGAAAAACATAATGAAAGGTTAAGTCTCAAAATCTACATCTTAGACATATGAATATATTGAAACACGATCCATACTATATCATAGAGAAGATAGCTAAGTCTATTACAATACTTTCAATAAGGAAATCTAAACATCAACACATCCTCGAATCTTGTGAGGACATACAAAACAATTTACTTGAATGAACACTATTCCAAGCTTCAACTTCGAGAATCCTCTGAAATGCGACCTACACTTTTAAAGATAGACAAAATGTATGGAATTAGAAAAAAACTTGTACTAAGTATGACATAATGTAGAAAATCATGATAAACGGACGTTTATATGAAACATGCTCTATCATATTTGAAATATCCTAGTATAAGCATAAAAACAACATTTTACACCTTAGAACAAATCAGATATCATATAAACATTTTATCAAACATAGAAGAACATTACAATGAACTATGTCACTGTACAGAAAACTATATTCCACTTCATAGTGAACACTTTTAGCTTTCAATCGCCTCACCAAATATTATCCTAATATAAATAAATCTTACTTTATTTGTTAAACTCCCTACTAAGATTAACTCTAAGACTCCCCTAAGTAAAACATGAAGAGACCGCCCATGCACCCTCTTCAAGCCTACCTAACCAATCTTCAAAGAAACTCTAGAAAAGTACCTTTTTAATTATCATTCCTTTACTAAAGTCATCATGTTTCATTAAGTCATTATAAGACATTTCATTCATTAAAGACTTCACATAATGGTCTTGAAAATACCTAGGGACCCACATACTAACATCTTGAAACAGTACTCGTGCAATGTCTAGATAGCATCCCATTTAACTACCTAAACTTTATAGTACTTATCAAACACTAGCATGTATCCCACATGATTAGAATAGGCAATAAACGACATATACCATACTAGCTACGCATTGTATGCGGAGTCATAAAGATACTACGATGGATGGTGTTCTACTTGCCATGGGTAGAACTAGGACGTGTCGTCAAATGGTAAAGGAATATAGATGTCTTTTATGTACTCTAGTCTCTTTCTCAAGTAGAGATACATTGTACTCTAGTCTCCTTCTTAAGTAGAGCTACAAACCATAACATATTCATTGGGTGCTAGCCTTTGTTCTCATAGAGTAAGTTCATTAAAAAAGGGCATATGAAAAGGTACCATCTCTTAATCATTACCTAGTAATAATAGACCTACCAAAGATGGGTGCACTAGGGCTGCCACTCAATGGTCTATAAGTATAAGCTCATTCTTAACCTTCTCTCTATATAGAAGGTTCCACATAATAGTCAAGCTTAAAAGGGCACTATCTTAGGTCTACCGATCCTAGAGTTTCATTCAACATTCATCAATACACATACAAGACAAAGGTGAATAATCCTACTAAGTCAAGATTTTCATATTTATCATATTCATGATCAATTAAGGGACACAGGTCTACCAAACACGAACAGAACATACGTTACTTTATTGCCTAGAACATATAATTCTTTGAATCACTAGAAATGACCTTATCAGTCTTTAGGTCATCATATACATTACTATACGTATCACTATAACCATTAGACTCATCATTGTCCAGACGGAAACGATCACGCATCAATCTAAGACTATTACACATAAACACATAGTTATTAGTCTAACATGATCACCTAACAAGATTCACCTTCGAATACTAGAATGTGAATAGATCTGACCAAAAATTCACATAAAGCCACATACCACAAATTATCCTAATATTCGTAGTGCCGACCAAGGCCATGATCTACCAACATAAGAGTAACGTCGCAGGCCTTATACAATTAGGGGCATACACGTTTAAACTCGTGGACCATACTCAATCACAACATAATTGAAATCTTATTAACATAATATAAAGAGAATTAGGGCAGATTACCACCAATCAACTCTCACCACTTCGATCTCTAGCTAAATCATTCAATGCAATACCATAAAGCCCTTACCCATGGCCAGGAACAACAATTAAAAGTATAAATCACAAAACTCAATGAAACTAGATCAATTAAACATTAATTTATCAATCTAAGATCAATTACGTATCTATTGAATACAATTCTTATATCATTTGATAGACCATAAGAAGCTACATAAGAATTCATCAACACTAGACAAAAATAAAGTAACCCATAAAGTACTCAAAAATAAGAGTTTGCATGGGTTCATAAGAATAATAGCTTTAAAACTTTTCATTAACATCAATTCAACCTAAAACACTAATTAAAAATCTTTTTAGCAAGAACCCATGGCTAGATCATGAAATTCGACAAATCGTGTTTTTGATAATCATTAAAAATCATTGGAATTGACTCCTTGAATAATGATATTTCAAGAATGAATAACCAATACCTTAATTCTGATAAAAAGCCCCCAACATTGATGGAGAAAAACTTGAGAAACCTATCTTCTTTCTTGGAGCTTCCAACCTTCAATAATAGAGGTTTTGGAGAAAGTGAATGTAGAGGTTTTTTTTTTTAGTTGAGCGTTTTGCTTAAATTGGTGAGGTTAGGGGTTAAAATTGGTGCTATAACAATCCATAAGTCACACCTAAATTAACCAAAAGGCCTCTATATTTATTGTACAAATTAACCACCTTAAATTTTACTTAAAAACGATTCAAGGAAATCAAGGACTTCACTGCGTGTCACGGAGACACTTCCAAATCTTATTTTTTAAAAATTCTTGGTCAGAATGGTTGGTGAAAGCCTCGCGTCGTAGGGAAAGATATTTTCTTACTGGTTGACAGATGCGCGTTGCGCAGCAGCATGCCAAATATTTGCAGCTTGGTTCTTCACTGGCCCATGGACCCTTTCCTTCATGGGGGCCCTTTTGATGGTCAACGGACGTCGTTCTTGGATGTTTCGACCGTTTGTATATCAAGATATTCGTAGGAACTTTCAGTACTGAATCTCAACCTCAAACCATCCCTCAAAACATCACTACAAAACACTGCAACACACTAGTTTAAATTCGACTAGTTTTCGAATATCTTGGACGGTCTTGGACATTTGACCTCCAAAAAACTCCAATATCTATATACTGCCTATGAACACCATTTTAACAATTTTATGACTTTAAAACATCATGACACAAGTGTTAGGCTCTAGTTCAACTTAATTCGTGTTGAGGGACGTTACAATGGATGAGGAACTCTTAGCATCAACATCACAACCACACATTAGACATAGGAGCATTACCATCAAAGTAACTCATATTTCATAATTGAATCCAAGAAGAACAAATCAACATACCTCCTTGTCCCTTGCAAGAACCATCATTCTTCCATTACCGAAAATACATAACCAATTGCATAAAGAAGGTAAATTAAAGAAGCATTTACATACTTAGCAACAATGTAGTCAATCTTCGTGTGCATAATCTTCAAAACGAAGCATATCAATTCCAGGTTTTCTTTAAATTGGGGAAGGACATTGTTCTAGGGAAAAATCATAGGAAATCATCAATTAATCATTAATACATACTTAAAAAACGTCAATTAATCATTATTCATAACACGTGATTGATAAATTTGTTTTTCTAAGAGGACCCATTTGAGAAGAAAAACCCTATTTTGGGGGGATTTAGAAATTTGGAGGGAGCTCTTAGGGAAAAGAATCCCAAGAGGGAAATATATTATACCTTCCAGATGATAAATCAACGAAATTTGGTAGGAAACTTGAAGACTTGACCTTATTCTTTGATCTTCGATGGTAATTAATGGAGTTTTTGTCACAACCCGAGACCACATCCTAGAAGTTAGGGGCAATCTCAGATTGCGACGCGGCGTACTGGACCTCTCGGAGGTATTGTGAAAACCCTTTTATATCGTTCATCACATATAAACATATGAAAAGTAGTGCGGGGATTAAAACTTTTCATAAATATTCTATAAGTCTTACAAACTCTCATATCAAAACTCTGGAAAAATAAAGTCTATACATCTCAAACTTAGAAACAAGAATACTTTGGGGACACAGCCCGTAAACAATAGAAATATAGTTAGTACTAAGTCTATTTACAATACTTGATAAGAAATAAACAGACATATATGACCTTCCAGTCTAAATAGGACATATTTCAACTTCACTTTAATGATGCTACAATCAAAGTCTTGCTCCCCAAATGCTCCTACCTACCAACCACTATAGAGAAAGATAAAATAATCAAATTAGTATAACAACATTTACAACGTATGGTATAATGCAAAAAAATCATGAAAACAGACATTTATTCAAAATATGAATATTTTTCATTAAAACATCATATCATAATCATAAAAAACACATTTAAAACCCTGGAAACACATAAGATAACATTTAAGCAATTCAGTACATATATTGAAATCTTTACAGTGAACTATGTCACTTAATAGTGTCTAATAGTACGGTACAATGATGTTTCGTCAACTTCACAAAGAACTCTTTCCTAGCATGCAACCTGTCACTACTAAGTTATTGATGTTATTTGAGTTAATGTTATTTGATTTTATAGAATGTTTTTATGTGTTATTCTACGACTCCCTTAAGTAAGACAAGAAAAATCTCCAATACACCTCTATAGGCACACCTAATGATCCTCAAGGACCATTATTATAATGTCAACTACCCTTACAAGACACCAAACACATGTACATGAGATCCCTCTACCATAGGTGATTCTAAGTCTCAGTTGCGTGAGTTATGAAGCAACCACCCATACAATCCCTTGCACACACACTTAGAAGATACTATAGACTACCTAAGAAAGAATCATTCTCACCTAATACATCAACATATAGATAATATGACATTCTCCGTCCAAAGGCTATCAAAAGACATAAGTAAATCAAGAAGTTAACATCCATGATTGACCTCTTCAAGATTACCTAAGTTATTCTTAAGACTAGCTAATACTTAGATCATATCTACATAATCAACCAACTTCCCTAAATAGAGTCATTCATAATATTTATCAAGGTAAGATACGGAGTGACCATTCCCATGCCCCCTTCAGACCTTAACTACTATTGATAAGTACATGTTCATTTAAGATGCTTTGTTAACTTAAGTCATTACATTTCTTAGTTCATTTAAGATTGATTCATCACATAACAACATTAAATTAATGGTCTTGGAGAAAACATAGAGACTTAAATAAACCTCAAGGGGCCTATGGTGCCTGTCTAGATAAACGTCCCATATCCACACTTATACTTCATAGAACTTCTCTAATGATAGAGGTATTACATATGATTTAGAATAGGCAATAACCGACATAAGCATGATAGTAGACACGGAATCGGAGCAGAGGTCTAACACTCCAATGCGGGTGTTCTACTGTCAAGGGTAGAACATAGACCAAGGACAAGTCATTGTAGGCAACATGCTTAAGGAATATGACGGGCCTGTATGCACTCTAGTATATGCACGCGAGAGCTTTATATTTATAATATATTTACTTTTAAAGTAGAGTTATTCATAACAAAATCCTCGGTTCTAGCCTTCATTCTCATAGAGTCATTTACATTCAAAGGTTCATACAAAGGGGTTCCATATCTAGTTGATAACCCAATGACATTAACCCTACAAAAGATTTAAACTAGGTCTACCTTACAATGACGACATAGATAGATAATTATTACTTTCTTAAGGATGATATAATGTCGTTCAAGCCAATCAACCCTAAGACCACCATTCCTTTGCATGAAGGATACCATTACGACTTTCTACATTCAACATTCATAACTTTACCACTAGGTTTAAGGTTCCATTTACATGACCTTCTTGACATCATCTAAGGTCTCACATATCAATACATTCATACATGAAAAACGTGCACTAAGACTACCTAGTCAAGACATCTCGTATTCCCATATCATTAATACATGTATCAAGTAAGGGACAAAAGTCTACAAAAACTTATCACAACATTCTTTGTTTTATAAAATATAGCATATCATTCTTTAAAGCACTTACGAATAACCCTAAGCATCCATATGTCATCCTATACATTACTATAACATCATAAACATAACCATGATAGACTAATATAGTCATGTAGAAACAATCATGCATCAATTCTAGACTACACACATGAAGACATAGTAATAGTCTAAGATGATCTCCTAGTATACATATAAGGAACACATACTTTAACATTAAGGCACATGTTTATACATATTCTCATACTTCACATAAATCAACTATAAAAATCATCATAGCACGTCAAGTAGTGCAGACAAGGCCACATCAATTGCAAGTAAACCACATAGCATCGCCACCATAAGTACACAATACCAATCACAATATAATATAAAATAAAGAGAGTTATGTTAGAGTACCGCCATCCATACTCAACACTTCAATCAAATGCTAAATAATCAAATTCAATACCATAAGGCCCTTACCCAGGGCCATGAACGTTAAATAAACATAAAAACTATGATACTCAATGAAACTAGAACAACTAAATAAAGATTTATCAATATAATAAAAACCTAATACTCAATTGAATACAATTCCTACATCAGTTAGAGCCTTAGAAAACTACCCCAGAATTCTTAAGCATAAGTCCAAATCACGTAACCCAGAAATAGTCAAAGCTAGGGTTCATCATTACTGGGTCATAGGTAAGGGAGTTTTAAAAAATCATATCTAATAAAAAAAATTTAATCAATATAAATTTGTAAAATTTTTTATGAAAGAACCCATGGATAGATCATGAAATTGAACAATTCATCTTTGAAAAGTTCATAAAACTTCTTTGAAAGTTGGGCTTCTTGATGAGTAGAGTTCCAAGGATCAAAAAACATATCTAAAAAAATATAATCCTCCAATTTGATTAAGAATCACCACTCAAATCTCCAATCCAAGCCCTTAATTGAGTTTTGACTCCAACGGAGTTCTAGTGAATTTCTAATGGAATTTAGGTTTTTGATTTTTTAGAATAAAATATTCTAAGTCTTAAAAGCTTATAAATATGTTTAGAAAACCCAAAATACCCTTTAGGAACCTCCAAGATTATAATTTGTACGTAGGCTGGATTTACCAATTCATTACTCGAAAATACAGTGAACTATGCATGAAGGAAGTCCATCGATGACTTGACCGTCGACGGGGCGTTAGTCCACAAACAAAACGTCCTATCCTCCAACTATGGGTTAGCATGATGGAAAATGGGATCTTATCTCCCTAGTTTAATTCCATAACTAATACCTCCACCCACGGGACGTCGACAAGGACACTGGGTCCTTGCATGATCCTAGGTGGATTTCTTAGAGTTTTTGTCCACCAAACCGGGTCATTTCTCACGGACAATGGATGGTCCTTTTCAATGTTTTTACAGACGTTTCCAACCTGACTAGTTTTCTATACGAGTTTATGAACACTCACATGTATTTCATACAAAACGAACATCTAACTAGACGAATCATGCAAAGACAAACAAGGTCATTTCATGGCAAACCTTCTGAACGTCATGGACGTTTAACCTCCAAACTTCACAAAACATGAAAAACTGCCTATATACACTATTAAATCATATAATGACCTCATTAAGTCATGAAACTAATGAGGAACGTAGATGACTTAGTCGTCGAATGTTTTTTGTCGTCTGTTCACATTAGACTTCCAATGCACCTAAAAGTAGACAATGCCTCAATACCACATAATAGAAAATTTTAGTACCTTAGACCATCATGACAACTATATTATGATCTATCTTAACTTAAGTCATTTTCGAGGTATTACAGTTTTGAAGAAAGAGATAATTTGAGAGAGAGAAGGATGATTACTGATGTCAACTTTGGGGATTTGATTAGGGCGTGTAAAATGACTTAAAAGTGACCCTGAATTCCTATATATTCATCCAACAAATTACCCAATATACCTATTACTTAATTGGATATTTTTTTGAAGTTAAATTGAATTAAAAACGTCTCGAACAAATCTATGAAGTTGTTGCACGTCGTGGGGTAAGTTCAACATCTTTTTATTGAAATCCAGATTGTGGAAGTGAGCCTCATGAACTCCCCACGTCATGAGACAATTTTAGCCTACCAAGTGCTGGATGCGTGACGCGTAAAGGCTCTCACATCTTCTCTACACGCATGCTGCTTTGGCATCTTGCTAGCCAATGTTTGGGTCGTCCTCAAGAACCCTTAGGGTGGTCCTTGGGGAGTTGTTATCTAACATTTTGACCTTATATACATAATTTTACCTATTTAAAGTATTTTTACATGTTTTGGACTTCATATGACACTTGAAAACCTTCGCCAACCATAGGGACTTCTACTAGTTCAATTCCACAAGTTTCCGGACGTCAAGGTCTTTTCTTGATGTTGTGACTCTAACACTTCCTAATATGTTTTCTACTGTTTTATATATCTAAAAAATAATTATTTATTAGATGAGTCTCTAGTATAGTTCATGGAAAATGCGGAGTGTTACACTTCATATGACTTTTCCCCTCATAACATCCCTATCCTTCCTCCTTAGTCTAGTCTTTTCCACCTGTCAATTATAAACCATTAAACAGGAAATAAATATATTTTAATGAAGCATATATGCACGACATTCTTCTACTAATTCTTCGGAATCTCCTGTCACAAAGAGACTCATCTCATCCCTTTGGTTAGACACCAACGAAGCGACATACTTAGAAATTTTAGTGAACTTGAATAAGTACTCTTGCATACTCATACCTCCTTGACGATGGTTGATAAGATCTTACACCTTTGCTTCTCTTTTCACTCTAGGAAATAACCTATCATGAAAGGTCCTCTTAAAGATCTCCCAAGTTAGGGCACAACCTCTTTGAACCATATTATCCTTTCATTGACTATACAAAGTTTGTGCCACATCTTTGAGTTCATAAGAAGCTAACTTGACCTTTTCCCTTAAAGTCACTTCCATAGAAAACAAGATGTTGTAGAACTCATCAAGAAAGTCTTGGGGGTCTTAGACAACCTTTCACCCAACAAAAGATGTCGTATAACTCATCAAGAAAATCTTGGAGGTCTTAACCAACCTTTCACCCAAAGAAAATAAGAGGATTCATCCTATTAAAGTTTCTCAAAGGAGAACCCATAGTACTAGAATGATTGTGCACACAACGTCCAACTTCTCCATTCACTTGTGCTATCATAGCTTGTACTTGAGTATTTACGACATGAGATTGAGAAGTCATAGCTAGAGACAAATTGAGAAAATTTGACCTTATCTCTCGATCCATTATAGCCGGAGGATGGATTAGAGCTTCATCACCCATAGGAACTTTCTCTAGTGGAGGAGTTTGATTTCCTTAAGGAGGAGTTTGATTGTCTTTAGGAGGAGTTTGATTGTCTTTAGGAGGAGTTTGATTGTCTTTAGGAGGAGCTCCCACATTAGCAATAACTTCACAAACTCTTCTAGCGGATTCCCTCATAGTAACCATATCCTATAACCACAATAAAAGGATTAGATGAAAGAACACATAGAGTTAAGACTCTAAAGGTATGACCTAGGCAGACCAAGAATATGAGAAATTCCTAAGCATTACATAGTCTCTCATTCATAAATGTGGCGCGCTTTAAAATTAAGAATAAGAATCTACTTAGACGTGGTCTAGAAAGACATCATCCCTAAGGTTACTTAACCTAATGCTCTGATACCATGTTTGTCACAATCAAGTAGCAGCCCCTATACGTGAGCGGCGGCGGCGGCCTCGAAGAGGACTTAAACTAGCACTAGCACCCCCCCCCTTTCATCATAAATGTCATAGGCCAAAAATGGAAAATTTAGAACTGTTTCCATAGTGAAACATGCTTAGACTTCTCGTTTTAGAGAAATAATCATATAAGAATCTAATATCTTGTCTCACATATAACCATCTACAAGGCGTACAATATTTGGATATAATCATTGGGAATAAAACCTGTCATTATAGACGAACATCAATCGTCGCCATGATAAAGGAAAATAACCCACTCTTTCTTTAGACAGTAACAAACTCTAATACTCAGATAGAGGTTCATCATGATCATTGAGGACTCAACAATCAACTGGGAAATATGTCCACGTAGTCTGCAAAATGACCTCTTAGAAAACTTCATGGACGGAACAACATATTTGTTCGAAACATAACTTGTACTAGTATGGAAAAACAATGACAAAAAAACCATTTGATTTTTTTTTTTTTTCAATAATTAGTAAATTAATAGTATAAATAATTTCATTGTAACCACCCTAATCATCTACAAGTCCAATTCATTGCTAAGGTTAGGGAAAATGGTTCAATCATGAATTCATCCAAGAAATAGATCCAATCCCGACAAGACATGACAATATACGAGTGATATATCATAATTAACTCAAGTATAACAACCAACACTCAAGATTTTGGGACATTAGGGGAAGAACATGAATCACACGAAATTCCAATTAATCAACATCAATTACTAAATAGTATACAATTAATTAGTCATTGGTAATATCAATTAGTGTTAATCAACCATAAATTTTAAGTTTGGAAGAAAACTCATTTGTAGAGAAAAATCCTTGAATTCGGGTTATTAATAAATTAACAGTGAAGGGACCTCTAGGGGAAATTAAATCCCAAGAGTGAAAGCATCCATACCATAGGGAGTTTTATCCATAAAATATTAGTAAGAACCTTGGAGACTTAGTCTTATTATTCGAGATCCTTGGTTTCCTCAATTGAGGATAAGGTAAAAAGAGAATGTAGAGAGAGGGATGGGAGAAATTGGGTTTCAATTTGTGTTTGATTTTTGAAGTACAAAATGGGTTATATTTGACCTAAAGTTAATACACAGTCAACCCTCAAAATACTCAAACTACCCCTAATTTAGTTGAACTTTCAAAAGTAAAGTCCAAATTAACTCAATATGTGTAATCTCGTCACCTTCACACCGTACTTCACAGTCCGTGATGTTTTGATTGACCGTGGTGGTGGTCGTGAAGGTTTAGGCAATAGCTTCTCTTCTGTGAACATGCACCACGACCCATTAACTGTCTCGTAGTGCTCTTAGGAAGTAGACTCTTCCAACACCCCCCCCCCCCAGCTTTTTTCCTCAAATGTCTAAGGCAAGTTCATTATTTCCTACCTCCTTTTGTCAAGGGCACTACGAGTCATAAAGAAGCTTAGTGCCATCAACGGTAGCTTGTACTTCATGTGACCTTCATATTTTCTTATGTTTCCTATGACATGAGGTTTCCAGATCGATCTATAAGACTACGTGGATTTCCCCATGTTGAACGATGACTGGGCTGGTGTGACACACCTAGAGGACCTTAGCTTTGATGTGGACACCACCCAATCTGAGGGTTCCTTATTTGTTGTTACTTTTCCCATTCTTGCTATGGAAGTTTTTGACAACTTTGGTTTTATCTTTCAACATTCTTATGTTTTTGTAGCAAATAGATGGTTGTTTTTTCCCGTCAAAGGCAGCCCTACTTTAAGTATGAAGGATTTATAATCTCTCTATTTATGTTGGTGAACACTATTTGGAGTTGCTGGGATTGTTCAAATCGCATTTGTAGTTTTAAATGATCTATGATTGAAAACACGGGAGGCTGAGTAACTTTTTGACTCACCATGTCCCGCTTTGGCAGAAAAATTGGGGTTTAGAATATCTAAAAGGGATCGAACCCAGATAAATTTTCTAGGTTCTTTCTCACTCTTTTATGTTTTTCTCGACGATCCTAGCTTAATCAAACAATTGAACTGAAATTTCCAAGTTATAAAAAACTATTAATTAATCCGAACTAGTCTAAACGGCACGATACCCCTCTAGTTCTCATTAATTAGACTTTATACTCACTCTCCCGAGGATATACCCACCCTTTAAACTTGCATATATTACATTTATTAGACAACATCTGTGAATACTACATGCTTAATCTCAAATATAGATTTCCTGAATTCACAAGATTATTAGTTGTAAATTTTTTTTGATAGATTCCACGGGATTCGGGGAATTATACTAGTATATTTTTAACAGCATAATAAGAAACTTACTCATAAAAGTCCAAATATGCCACATTGTATCCTTGACATATAAGTAACTCTTAAACCTACAATGTTTCAAGTTTTGAGTATAGCTAGCAGCCAAAGAATACGTCAACACCTGTTCAGTAATCGAACAACACAAAACAACATATATTGACAATCCAGTTCAACAACAAGTCACGACTTCATTTAAATTCATGAATTTTAGACAGACGTCACAACACGGTAAATTTATGGATTTTTAGATCTTGTGTGACATTATAATGAACCTTGCTGATCATCCACCTATTTACGCTGCCCCTAGGGCTAGATACTAATCGAAACCTTCCTAGTTCCAATCACCTGGCTTGTGGCTCCTCTGTCGTGATTGTGACATCCCATTTACCTGGTTGGGATACTAATTGGAATTTTGAGTTAAGAATTGGACTCAATCAATAACACAAGTTACACATCACATGAAAAGAGAAAAGAAGTTAAATAATTCCTAGAATGCTTCCTAGCCTCTTCCAGATTAGATTTAGACGTAAACACACAAATTCCTAAGATTCTAGTCCAAACTTTTCTCTTGTATGGGGAGACAAGTAACCTAGGATATAATTAAAAATTTTAACGTCGCAACCCACTAGGACATACAGACAAGCACTCTAACACCTAAGTAGGAGAACCCTCATATCCCAAAAGTTTAAGCATGCTGAAAATTTAAGATAATATACATAATTACCGAAAACAGGTTTCATATATAATCTTTTAGTACATTCTTGAGTCAAAACAAGTAAAGTAATTTCCAACCCTAAACTATTTGTTAGAACACAATGCTCTAATTACTAACTGCCTTCTAAATAATCTAACTAACCTTGTTCGTGATAATGGCATAAAACATTGTAACATCTTAATGAACCCCAAATTTTACCCATGAGCATTTCAACTAACCCATCTTTACTTACTCTTAATTCCTCGTCACCTCACACAATCATGGTCACGTAGCACCACCACAAGTTTGTTAACACTAACTCCAATACTTCCCCCTCGAGTTCGAGCAACACAATAAACATATACCAACACAAAACACAACCATAAGTGTCTCTCATGTGATTCAATAGAAATATAACATCACTGCGTGCATTGAACATATATAATCACCTCATTCTGAAGAGCAACAACGTATTTCACAATTCTCAATTATCACAAGTATGTCAAGTAGGTTAGTCCTCGTGTTGAAACCCAAATACAAACTTTTCATGCATCACAACGTGATACTAGCTCCAATAATTATGTTAGAAAATTAAAAAATACGATCTCACTCATTTTGGAACTTGAAAATCCTATCCAATGTTAGCCAAATGTCAATAAATCAAAGTTAGTTATACAAGAAACAACGGCAATTTGATAAACTGTTATTTAGTGTCGGGGACTGGAGGAAACAATCAACTCCACTACGTCTCTTTAGATATGCCGAAAATGTGACATCTTCATTCCCTTAACACACATAACAACAAACACAGTACAATTCAAGTGATTACAATCAAGGGATTCAGTGCCATATCAATCACTTCATTTATCATACAAAAATGTGGGATCCATTACATGCAAAGTTCTGTACGCGCATGTATAATAATGAAAAACCAAAAATAAGACATCACCCAATCCTGCTTAACAAACCAAGCCTACATGTGTTCCTCGTCACATACCTCATGTGATCCCTAATTCATCCATACTTATTTTATAATTTAAGGCTCTTTTTAATGTTTTAAATCCTAAATATTTGGGTGCAAAAAGGCCTACGCATAATTGTACCATTGATTTGCAAATATTATGCAGTGAGAAAATATTAAAACTACTAAATTCATAAAATCTAGCATGTCTAGGCACCAAGTGGTTGAAGGGAGTTTTGACTTTGATTCGAGTTTTCCCATTTCATGACGGTAAATTTGTTCGAGAATTTGCAAGATTTTCTAGGGTTTCTAAGGTATTTTATTACTTATTTAGGTATTTAAGGAAGATGGAGAATATTTTTTTTTGAAATTTCATTTTGTATCATTATTCTCAGTATAACGCTAACTTACCCTACATAGGCAGTGGCGCGTCTGCAGCCCTTGTCCTCTCTTAGGGGATCAGAGGCCCATAATTTGTGGATTTTGTCTCTTCCTAATTAAAAATGGTTCAACTGGTTACAAATATTCCCCACATGAATAGGGAATGACTATTCATAAAACATATGCGTGAAAAACTGTGATTCATAAGTATGGACATTTTGCATTGGATTATTTGCTTTCCATTTGAACTTTCTCAGTAAAAATATATTGAATATACTCGCTTAATCTTTAGAATCAATATCTTTGAACATCAATATTTGGTGTATATACAATAAACCTTGATCTATTTTTAGTTCTCATTATTTTTTTTGTTTCAGGCATGAACACGTATTTGTTTTAAAGTGCATATATAATTGGCCTTACCATATTCTCCCTAAAGTAGGTTACACTTCACACTTAATTTGGTAATTTTTAAATGTTTTATCCCATAGATACACCATTTGATGTAGCGAGTATAAAAATATGCAACCGTTAAAAAGTTCTAATGTCTTTATCCATTTAACTAAACATTGTTTTATCACGAGAATAGGCCATAAAAAATATTTTTACAATGTTGAACAGTCATGAATGACTTTTTTGGATCAATTTGAATGAACATAGTTACATTCCCTTTGATAATTTATCAACCCCCACTCTAGTTTGTCTCTTTCTTAGGAGCTCCAACATATGATCCATTAGTATTATATAGTCAATTATTATAATTAAACTAGAGAGCAATTCTCTAACAATATTATGTCTACATCATATAAGACGAGACTTTCCTTTCTACATCATGCTACATTCCCTACATATTGCTAATTAACTCTCATCGTGTATGAATATTGGAGCTAAAGGTTTGGAAAAAAATCTTTTATGAAATCACAGATTCAATAAACTTCTTCACCGGTCTTATTAAGAGTGTTAAACTCAAAATTCAGAATAGAGTGAGTGATACATTTCTATTTGGAATAGTTTTATGGGACAATTCCTCCATCAAGAGTAAATATGTATCCACTCGTGAATTTTACATTATTTCACCTAGTGATTCAATTTGCATCATTATGTTTTTCCAATACTGTTAGATATTATTTACAATAATACATAGTTTTTAAGTATGTTTGTACTATTCTAAAACACTTTTCATTGTCATCCAATAAGTTTGATTAATATTACTAGTTAATGTCCCAACCCATGGGTAGCCCCAAGATGTAGCAAGGTATGCAAGACCATGAGAGGACTTATACAAGACACTTAGTATATCATAACATAAATTTATATAATATGGTGGTAAAATTTAAAATATTGCAACACAATCAAGGACTTTTATTAAACATGTGGAAGTGTAACATAAGTATCTCAAAACATCTAACATAGGAGATAAAAGATCTTGTGATACATCCCATATAATAATGAAACATTAAAGGGAAGAAATAATAGAATGGGGTGATCACATCCTAGGACATAATGATGACTCACCGAATTTTCATTTCCTTGATCTACAAGACAACTGCTGTCACGACCAGAGATCACCCTCTAGAAGTGACATGGAATACTTGACCTCTCTATGTCTTATACAAGCACATAGTTATCATTCATCGCATTTTCATAGTTAAATTTAGAGGAAAATTTAGAACTTTTCATAGCACATTATATGCTAGACACTTCACTTCAATTAATATAAAATTATCATAGATAAAAATTTAGTTTCTAAATTCCGCTTTCCCAAACATAGAATCAAACCTCATATGTACAACAGGGATTACAACTTACAAACATAAAAATAACTAACTATTACATATCTTTACATTAAGACATAAGTTAGGAATTCCTTGGACTTAAGGATTACTTTCCTTGAGCTATAGAATAAAATATCAAGCCATTCACCTTAAATACATTCTTTATGAATCCATAACCTACACTTTGTGTTAAAAGTTGAAGAACAATGGTATTAGTACAATAATTCACTAAGTATGACAACCATGCAAAAATATGCATTTAAAAAGGACACTTTACTTGAAACCATGCATCATGCCTTCTTTTGAAAATTTCATAAAATTTTGTTACAATGAGCATCATAAAATTCACATACTCCATATATGCATATTCAATGGTCATGCATCATATAAAACTCCACAGTACATTAAGGCATATTTTGCATTATTTTACAGTAACCACCTTACCCTTTATAATAAGTTTAAATATGGTTTACAGTGAACCCTTTTATTCATCATTCCTTAACTTCATGACTTCTGAAGTAACCCTTTAATGATACTTGGTGCAACGAATCACCTCAATGCCACAAGCTACTCATACATAAAACCTTCATAATTCAAGAACAAGCATTCATAGGAGAAATCAAAGAATAAGAAACATTTAAATCAAGGCTCCCAATGCCGTTACATTGAAAAATAACAAATACCCGCATATGCTAAGTTCAATTTACATAGAATCGTATAAGATGTTACTCAAAAACCACAATCTAAGTCCACTAGTACATTTTACATGTGAAGCCCCTTAACCTCACCATAAATAGTAAACCTATCAAGAGACCACAATCACATCATTCACTTAATATAAGGTAGGACCACATCACATAGACTCATTCAGACTCATACAATGCACATCACCACAACAAGTGGACAACAATACAATGTCAGGATAGGTATAATATAAAAAGATACATAAATTAGGAAAAACATTCCTCCTAGTACTTTCACTTCAAGAGCTACTTGGGCAATATATAGGTGAATGAGCCCCATATCCCAAAATTACATACGCAAACCTTCCCTTAGGTTGTCATCCGCTGTTAGGGTCACTCACATTTAATTCACGTCCCTATTTTGATTTGAGGGAAACTAAGATTAACCGAAGCACTCCCAAGAACCATGTGTTGCTAATAAAGGAAATTGGGTGTTGTTAGAGCCTTTCACAAAGCGGAAGTTGCTCTACCTAGCAAAGGTAGAAACCTTAACATATGCTAGATATTAGGGCACCCTCCCCATCAATTGCTATATCCTACTATGTAAATACATATTTAATTTATGGAACATGAGGCAGACATAAATATTAGTCTATGACAAAAAAAAAAAAAAAAACTTTGGTTCTGAGGCTACCACTAGTGAGGACTATGGTTGACCTTTTGCTAAAGATCGGTTCCTTTATTAAAAATTCTTTATATTTCGTGACAGTTCACTAAAATTAGAATTAAGAGATGATCCTCATATACTTAACACATAGTTAATATATGAGAGTTCATTAACCTAAAAATCATGTGAGAAAGCCTTTCACATGGACATAATGTAATCAAGCACCATCTAATTTAGTGTACGCTTGAGAACACTGATGTACCGTGGTTTCACGGTACTTTCAATGCTTTTTAGTTGTGCCTAAGGCCTTTTCGTATTAGTTTTAATGTATTTTTCCTCTTTTTAGAAGGAAAATACCATATGAAACGAGAAAGAAGATTGTGTTGAAAAGGCAGAAATCCAGAAGTGACTACTTACGGAGCCATCCACTGTCCGTCGGTCCTTCGACAGTCCGTAGGTGGACAACATCATATGAAGAAATGCTGCTGAAGGATGATCGGGGAATTCTGATTAAGTGTGGGGCTACAGAGGCTCTCGATGGACCATCACCTCCATAATGGACTGTCCGGCACATCCGTCATCATTAATAGAAAGTAGCTTAGTACCCGACTTTAAGATATTCTAATTGTTGAGAAACGGATACCATCGACGGACAGTCGTGCTGTCAACGAATTGTCATCCTTGTCCATCGATGGTAATAGTGACTTGGAGAAGAAAGCAGTTGAAAAAAAACCTAAGTATGGAATGATGGAGGACCATTACATACCGTTGTTGCCTCGACGGTCCGTCATCTAGGTCGTGGACTCAGACGCGGTTTTTGGGTAGATTTTTTAAAAATTGATTTCCGTCTTTTGTAGGACTATATTATTATAAAACTTGTAATAAACCTAATTTTGGGTTTTAGAATCTTTGGTATTTTCAGATTTTATGTTAGTTGTGAAATTTTGATTTTGGAAATTATTCTATTTCCCTTAAAAGTGTGTATGGCAACCTTTTGATTAATTCAAGTAAATTTTATTGAGTTTCTTCAATCTTATTAAAAGAAGACATGATTTCCTTTATCAAAATGATATAAATTGCTGTGATGATCGAATCATGAGTACTAAATAATAGCTAGGGTTATAGTAACATATGGGTAAATTAACAAGGTAAAAAAACTAGACTTAAATTACAATTATAGACTAGTGTCTTGCATGTATTGATAATTATTTTGTTTAGAAGTCTTTTTAACGAGTTCACGCATTGGAACTCGCCTTGTGCTATACCAGACCCAATGGAGGGTAGACTAAGGAGGAAAGAATTATTCAATGTAGATTTAGTACAACACTATTAATTAGGCTAGTGTCGATTGGTGAGAAGAAGACAAGCCAAAACATCAATTATGATGGTTAAATGAGGTAAAGGTAAGGTTTAGTAAAGCATACACACGTAGCTGGACCAAGGCGTGGAGTGAAATTTCCTAGTTATCGGACCAAGAAATTAAGGATACATAACTTACTACTATGCATGTAAGATACTAGGAAATGATTTTTATATTTAGAATTACCGCGTTATGAACATGTGGGGAACACTTAAGCCGTAGTTACTCTCAATAATTGATAAAAATCAAATCTTAAAACTTGTCACTTGTTTATTTAGAAATTGCTAATTACATTCATTGTTAAAAACCCATATTTGTTACTTGTTTTCGGAAAACATATAACTAAATAGAAGTAAGAATAGGTTAAAGTTAATTATGTATCATTTTTCTCGTGTGATCGAGCCCAACCTCATAGTTGGGTCTTTTAATTGATACGACAACTTATACTTTTTTTCGAGAAGTAAATTTGAGCTTATCAAATTTTAGAGGTGCTGCTGGGGAAAGTGGATTTTAGATTAATTTTAAGATTATTACATAAAGATTAGTCAACCTTTTCCTTATTTTACTTTTTCTCATTATTTTTGACTCTTTGCAGATCAAACTTTTGTAGCCTACGAACGCGGAGTAGATGAAAACTCATACTCGACACCCGAAGTCCGTACTAGAGAGTACACTGCACAAATGAAACGAAAAAATCTGGGTATCTCCCGTACATGTAACACACACCTAAAACTTCTATCCCGTTTGATGCTCATAATCAACTACTTACCTGAAAAATTGGGTAGGGAGGGAACTATACGGAGGACACCTCCTATCCTCCACGCCTCAAGAGTATTATAAGGTATATGAAAAATTGCTAACCCATCAGGATCGGTTAAACAGATGATATACAAAAGACGTTACTGGACCTGACACAATACCGGCGCGATTGGTTTATTTGCGGGACATACTGACCTACCTGTGGAGATTGCATTGAGTACTTTGCGCTGTAGGACCGCAAAATCTCCAACGACCTCCCCAAATAATGCTTGGAGCATAGGAAGTAGATACCTGAGAGAACAATTTCCAGTGCAATCACACATAACCTAGCCACATTCCGAGCGCAGATTCGTGAAGAAAGAAAAGAAGAAATGGCCTCAAATGAGATTGATCTTGGGTTGGTTGGAACAGATCACTCAGGGTGCAGAAAAGGTGAATGCGGTGAACTACTTGTGTAAACCACCACCGCAAACTGATATTACTATGAGGAGGACTCTTATGTGTTAAATAAGTAGATGGGGGGTTTCCGACAAAACTCCCACGGCTACAATAAGGAGAATTGGCACCAAGGACAAGAAAATCAATGTTTGAACTATGGTAATTATAATCGAGAGGGTCATTATGTCCGAGATGGAAATTTCAACCGCGATAAAAACTTCAACACGGGTAACTACGATAACAAAAATGATAGGAATGGGCCATATGTTCCACCTCAAAATTGTGAAGTTTCTCTTAGGGATGCTAGAGGTAGTATGGTGCGAGTTGAGGATATGTTGCAGAAAATGATGTGGAGGTTTGATGCTAATGATGAGCACACTAAAAAGTTGATGAGTGACTAAGCGAGTATTGGGCAATAATTGATGCACATGCAATTTCAATCAAGCATCTTTATTTGAAAATGGCCCTATTGTCCTAGACTGTGATCCCACGCCATGTGGGCACTCTTCCTAGCAATACTGTCCAAAATCTTAAAAATGATGTACAAAAAAACCAAATTCCATTGAGTTGATTCCATCTCCTTGACTTTGTTCACATTTAGTTGTATGGAAGTCACAACTCGAGGTGGTAAGAAAACCCTAGACCCACCGATTTCGTCTGGTGTAGAAAATGTGATAAGAGTCGATGATGAGGTAGTGGAGGTTAGTGGTGAGTAACGGGGAAATATGCTGAGGTACCCCAAAAGGTGACCCCAATGACTAGACCCCCACCTTCATTCCCACAGAGGTTAGTGAAAAAGATCGAGGATTGTAAATACCGGCATTTTATCACTATGATCAAACAACTTTCCATCAACGTCCCTTTCATAGAAGATCTTGACCAAATGCCCGTCTATGCAAAGTTCATGAATGATATGATCACTAAGAAAAGATCGGTCAATTTTGGGGATGATGATAGAATGGCGAGCATATAGTGCTATGCTTACAACGGCTCTAGTGACAAAAAAACAAGAAGATCCGGGTGCTTTCACTATTTCATGTGACAATAGTGTTATTAACTTTGCAGAAAAGCATATGTGGGATCTGGGGAAAAAAAAATAATCTATGCCTCTCTCACTTTAAAAGAATTTGGTTTGTGACCAAAAGCCCAATGCGAGAGCGTCCACTGTGGCGATTCAAAATAGTGAGAGTCCCAATTGGATACTCCACAATGTGTAGTAATAGTGGAGTATTCAAATATTTCCGTACGATTTTGTGATTTTGGATTGTGAGTTGATTTTTGATGGTGGCCTATTATTGTTAGGAGGATGGCCATTCCTGCTAGGGTAGAGCCATGGTTTATTATGGAGAAAGGGCAATGAAATTTTGGTCGAACAATGCAAGAAGTTAGTGTTCAACATTGTAGGTCAATGCAGGTAGAGTGTGAGATCCAATGGGATCTTCCATATCGTACAGGTTTAAAAATTCATCTAACGTACAAATAAAAGATCATCTGGGTGTAAAAGCACTAGCGGCACTGATCATGAATTTTGATAGTGATTGCATTGAAGAGAATGGGTCAGTTATCGCTGCAGTTGATCAATGTTTTTTTCTGTTTAAACCAATGAATTGGGAGTTAGACATGAAGCATCACGAGTCTCAACCCACGAAACCATCTATAGAGGAGGCTTCAAAAGTAGAACTTAAGTATCTACCACCTCACATGAGCTTTGTATTCTTGGGAAAAGGTGACACTTTTCTAGTAATTATTGCAGCAAATTTGAATGTGCATCAAGGTTAGAGTTTGGTGGAGGTGTTAAAAAGGTTCAAAAGAAATATTGGGTGGACTAGTGTGGACATGATTAGGATCCTTCTTGAGATATGTTCAAATAAAATCAAACTCAAGCCCGATTATAAGAAAAGTATTAAACGAGAGAGACTGTTCTAATCCACCTTGCAAGAGGTGGTTTGAAAGAGGAAATCATAAGTGGTTGGATGAGTGGAGTGATATATCCAATCGTCGAGATGGTAGGGTATGAAATGTTTTGTGGGTACCCTCAGAAAGGGGGAATGAATTGGTCCCCAATGAGAAAAACAATGAGCTTTTTCGACCGGGAGGCGGTGACGTATTTGAGAGGTATGTATGGCCTAAATAAATTACATGAATGGACCGAGAGGACCATTTTTGCATGCCCTCATGGATCAAATGTTGTATATACTTTGCAAGGAAAGGGGTCTGGGCGTTTGTGTGAGGTGGGTATATTCTTGATGGATATTTGGCTTATAAGGAAATTTTCTATGTATCCCGGCAGTATCAAGAGAAAAACAAATCGTACCTTGTCCCCCTTATGGGACCTTCGCAGCTCAAGAGAAGTGTGTTTGGTTTACCCCCGCTGCAATGCATCAGCCACATTTCGGAGAGTATGATGTCACAGTATTCTACGATAGGGCGATGGACACTCATTGAGGTGTTGTATGTATTGATTGTAACGTGGTTGGTTAATTCTTTGTGAGCGAGGGTTTGACGTTCACTGTCTTGCACTCAGACTAGGTTCTAAAAGGTGTGTGAAGATTGCAACCCTTGATGCTAAATTTGAAAAATATCACCTCACGTGATAAGGCCTGGTCGAACGAAGGTTTATGTATCTGGCCTCATGCGCTATTTAAGAGAAGGTCTCAAAAGGTTGCATCACGAGCCAATTGAGGTGATAGAGAGACTTTCCACCTATCATGTAAAAGGTTCCTTTGTGCTCTTTTGATCAGTTTCTTGGGCATTTTAGTTTTTACAGGAGTGTTCATCAAGGATTTTTCCAAATATTACACAACCTTTGTGAATTTCTAGACACGAGGGGGGGGTGTATAAGTGCGAGCGTTCATTTGATGAATTCCGTCTAAACGGGTATTTGGTGATGTTGCAGGATATTTTGGTGTCTGGACCTATCATCATTTCTCGGATTTGGGAGCAAGCCTTCACGGTGAGGTTAAGGGGTTGTGGGCGTGCTCTTAGTGTGGTATTGGGAGAAAAAGACGGGACCAAACTATAATCCTTTATCCCATCTATACTATGACTATTAAAAAGCCGCTTAATGAATCCCCCCAAAAAACCACACCATGACTGAACAATGGAGCTCTTCTGTTACAATAGCTCGTTTATTGAGAAATTTGCATCCTATTTGCGTTGGCACGGAAGGGTTAATGAATATAATCATTCTGCTTAGATTGTGAGATATTTGATGTCAAAGAAGGATCGGATGGCATACTTGAGGTTGATTCGCTGGGGTAGTACTATGCAAGAATTGATTTTTGAAAGAGTGAAAAGATAGAAAAGGCGATCGAAATCAGTTTGTTGATCACTGTTTTTGGGGTGACAGAAAAAAAATTCGAAGATAGATAAGCAAGGAGGAGTTAGGTGCAAAGGCTGAAAATTGATGATACTTTCATGATAAGAATGTACTCTGCTTCCCAAGACTGGATTCAATGGTTTTCAGATTGTGAAAATATGGGATAGTGAGATAATTCCGACCGGACGTGATCCTTTCATTAACGACAAAAGCTCCAGGCATGAGAACGAAAAAGTTCTTTGGGAGCAGCCATTTCGTATATAAGAGTTATGGATTAATGTCTATGCGGCGTTTTGTGTGACCGGAAGTGAGATGTTTAGTGTTGTGGAGGGCAAGCCATTCTCACTGCACGGTGGGCATCATAGGTATTCGGAACTGCTCACAAGATCCTGCTGCAGCGTGGGGCTACTGTGGTCCAACAATCAACCAAGATGCTATGAGTTCGCAAAGGAATGTGTAGAGGCCAAAGAGATGGTCTTGGCATTTTGAAAAATTAAGATCTTTTTTTAAAAATCCCATGTGGTGATGAAATGTTTATGTTTGGGCATGGACTTTATGGGACCTTTGTGAGTTCTCATGGATTATTAAGTACACTTCGGTTGTTGTGGCTAGTTCGATTATGGTTCCAAATGGGTAGAAGAAGCTATGTGCAGTCGGGTGGGAACTTATCAATGGAATGGTCAACCGTGTTCTTGAAAAAAGAAATATTTCTAAATTTGAACCCCCCGGGATATTTACTAAGTGATGGGGGGGATCCCCACTTTTTCACATGTTGTTAATGGATTATTGGAAAAATATGGGGTTCGCCATAATGTGGACCACTCCACAATCTCAAATAGGGGGCAACTTAGGTGTTCAAACATGGAGATTAAGAAGATTGAAAGAAAAAGTGAAGCTGTAGACACGAATTGGTAAAGGAAGTCTTTTTTGGGAGGATGGTCTTTGGGCCAACGCGGACTCAGCCATACAAGAATTTATCATTCGTTATGTCCCCCATACCAAAGTATATGGGAAGGAGGCGCAATTTAGAGGTTGAACAGAGCACACTTAGAGCACTAAGGTAATGTGGTCAACGAAGAAGTGTAAAATGGATGATGGAAATGGGGCTACAGAAATAGAGGGTTTAAACGGGGTTGAATGATCCTTGATGAATTTGCTTTGGAAGCATATGAAAGTTCAGGACATCCTACAAAGAAAAGATGAAAAAGTACCATGAAAAAAGATGAGAACAGAGCGATTTTTTGTGGGGATTGGTGACTTTGTTCAATTGCTATGGTCACTTCTGTTTGAAGGGATACTCAAGTCAAATGGAACTTGTCCCGATTTGATAACCAATCTATTCCCTCATGGGTGCGGTTGAGTTGGGAGAAAAAGGAACGTGTGTGGTTCAAGGTGAACCGGAGCTAATAAAATCTAAGAGGGCATTGCAAACGGGAAAAAGGAAGGAAGTCATCGAGGAATAGAATCTTGATTAAGTCTGAGTACCCAAAGTCTCCGTCATGCGTGCGACTTGAGATACAATAGCTGATTGGGAGGCAAAACAACTTATGTATCATCGAGCCAAACTATAGTTTGTCTTGATTTTCTATTCATACATTGCCAGTTAGTATTTTTATTTTATACTTAGGTCACATCAAAATGTTCCTTTATTTTTTCTTTAGAAGAAAAAAAAAACTTTTCACAGAGCCATAGAGTGGGTCGTGTCCCAAAAAGGATCCAAAAATCACAAAAAGATTAGCTTAATGAGTGTTAAATGTGCAGGGACCAATTCACAAGAAATCAGCAAAAAATTGTTCATGTGCACCCATCGACGGACCGTCGTCCCTTCGACGGAAATTCAGAAGGACCTGTCGTGCCCAGGTATGTTCTTTAAATTTTTTTAAGTTAGGGACCTATCGACGGACCCCCATGATAAACCATCGAACGGCTTACGATCTGTCGAAGGGGAATATTCGATCCCTCACCCACCAACCCAACCCGACACGTCCGACTACATATTAAATATTTTTATACTAATTTACGTTACCCCACCTTCCTTACTCCCAAATAAATCCCCACCTGCATAGCCGTCCTTCCTCCCTATTTCCTCTCATTTTTCCCCCACTTCCTCACTCATTCACTACCATTCTATCCTTAGATTCCCACACTCCCACCATAATAAAATTCTATTCTATCCCAAATCTTCAATCTTTTAGTCTCTTCTCGGGTTGGGTGTTCGTGGTTGTGGTTACTCTGTTCTACTACTCGAGTTCATACTTGTATTCCCCTACTACACGTGGGTTTCAGGCTATAGTGTATTTTGATTCTACCCTCAACGATTAAATTTGTTAAGATTCTTCCATAGGGGACTTTTAACATTTGGGGGTACTCAATGTTTTACCAATTTTCATGCTAAAACTTACGCAACCAAAGTCCTAGTCCCTTAGGGGGAACACTTAAATTGAAAGGGATGGGAGGGTATGTAAAAAGAAGCCTCTGTGTTTGACCCATGATTGTGTCCTGACCTAGGTTTGATAGGCTTCGAAATTCATGTTTAAAAATAGGATAAATTCTCCTACTTAAATGCTTGGGACATGCTTGGTAAATGTTTAGTAGACATAGGCCTTCTACAATGCTCCTCAAATTAGTATAATAGGGTACGGATTAATTTCAATTCGCCTGTCACTGCAAAAACTGTGTTCGTTGAGGTTAGTACGAGACCCCATTGATGCCCCCGGATTTGTCCCCGAAACATGTCATTGGGGTCTGTCAACCCCAACTTCCCGAGTTTTACAATAAGTGTCATACGATGGACCCTTATGGATAACCGTCGTCCCTTCGGCGGTCCATCTATGTGTCCCGTAACGTACCCTCATGACGTACCGTCGTTCCTTCAACAGTCCATCCTGCATAATCTCTGACACTGTCAAAACATTTGTTTTTGATATTTTAAAAATGTTTCCAAGTGTCCCTCGATGGACCCCCATGACGGATCGTCGTTCCTTCGATGGACCGTCGATCGTTCCATCCTGCACTCTGTACTTCTACAATGTCATTCCTTTTGAATGTTTTTCTACTTTTTGAGTTGGCACAATATACTAACTCACTTCTCCCCATCTGCACGTACAAATGGAACCTAAATCCCCCCCCCCCCCCGGCACACACCATGACTACTAACGAAGGCGTTCCAAGTCAGTCGCCCCGTCTAACCGGCTAATCATAGGCTCAGATAATAAGCATGACCCTGAGTACCTGACACCAAGCATTCACACTCCTACCCATGCTACCTGCCCCACTAGAGCCACGTCCACGAGGGTGGAAACTGGTGCAGTCACTTCCTCCTAGTCTGATGATGAGCACATACTAACCTGCACACCTTCTAGATCGGCTGCACAGTTCGAGGGAGCGTATGGCTCCGTGGATGCATCCGATTTGGAGGAATTTTCCAGCTCTTTGGAGGCTTCCGGATTAGAGGATGATTCTTCTTCTTCCTCATCTGATGATGCTTCTAGGTTGACTATACTCTAGCACCCCAAACTAGCGTCCCCGCTCTGGTTGTTAATCATCCCAAGAAGTGGTGTGTCGAGAGGTAGTACCAAATCTACTCTTATGCCAAGATTCACAATGACAAGGGGGTCCTGACCCAGACCCTGACACTTGAGCGACTGGTTCTCACATGGAGTCTTCCCACTATGTCGTCCATTCATGAGTTATTCACCCGACATAAGCTAGAGTGGACGGCTGCAGTTGTAGGCTTCTACAAAGAGGATATGGTCCAAGAGTTCTATGCCTGCTATGCAGCGACTCTCTGATCTCAGCTGGTCAGGCGGGCATCCCCGCCAAGCATGCACTGTTGGAGTACGTTCAAGTTTGCGACAAGCGAGGTTGAAATTTCCTTGCAGGCCATCTGCAAATTTCTCTATGGCGCGTATGTTGGTTCCAATCGGACTCCTCTCACCGGCGAGGTTGAATAGCGGTGGAAAAAAAATGGAAATTGATCAAAGAGGATGGTTCTAGGATGGACAAAGGTGAGAGAGACAACAAGCGATGTATGCACAGTACCTCTCCGGAGAGGGTTGAGGTTGTTCTATTGGGTGGGAGCCCAAGGGGAGTAGCAACGAAGGTCAAACCCTACCTCACAACCAAAGTTCCTATGCCTTGGTCGGGACACTGCCTTTCATCAGTGTCTGTTGATATATTGTCCCCTGGGATCGGGTAACGCTGAAGTCTATCGTGACTGCGGGGTTCAAGGTGGACTTCCCATGGCTATTACAAACAGTGATGCACGAGAGGGATTTTAAGTCCACTACTACTTACCCATTGCTGTGCATGGTTTTTGAATTGTGAAGGTCTGCTAGACTTCACATGTGGAACATTGATGTGATCAAGACCCTGCCTGGCCAAGTTTATATCGGTCTCATCTGGGATGAGGACAATGGGTTGGCTCCCAACAGAGGGCCTCGTATAGAGGTGCAGCCGCTAGGTGAGAATCTGGCAGCCACGGTAGATCAGGACAAAGGGTCTAATCAAGCTACATCTAAGCCTACCGACACCACTCCGGTCGATTCTATGCAGTGTGGTAGCACCGCTCCAAGCTCTTCCCGCTCTATCCCATCTACTACACTGATCCCCGCTTGCTAGGGTCCACAAACTAGAGGCCCAAATGGCCATACTTCTGCATCACAACCAGCCTTGGATGCAGAGGTTCATTGGTGAGGCATAGGAGCATATAGAGAGAAATATGGCCCAGCACATTAAACGGAAGATCATGGATGTCCATGAGCGTTTTGATGCATTTGAGCTACGGGTTCTAACTCGGCCATCCCCTGTAGTTGATGTGATGACTTTCCAGGTTTCTTTGGGGAGTATCAGAGCCGACATGAACACTGTACTGGAGGCTGGGTACCTGTGTCTGAGACTACTTTTACAGAGCCTGTTGAGGACACAGTGATGGTTGCCCTGTTGGCCACTACTGATTTGCCACTACCTCCACCACGATACCGTGCCAAGAGGCACAAGACTAGAGATGAGGATGAGTTTAAGGTTGCGAGGGAAACTCTCTGATTAATTAGGAGGCTCGCCAGTTGAGGGTTATGAAGGTGGCTGTTGGGTCGTCTAGTTCCGTAGTTGCAGAGGCTGAGAGGAGCACTACTGATGGTGTCCCTACTTCAAAGGGAGTGGGTTCTTATACCAGACCCACCATGTTATTGATCACCGGCGCTTTGCACCTCTTGTTTGCGTCACCTACCACTCTGTCTTATATACTTTTATGCATTGAGCATTGCTTTTTTTTTGTTGGTGGTGGGGTAAATTGAAAGTGAGTGCTAGGGTGAAGTCTGAGTAGCACAACTCACGATTCTCTCTTGGGGATTTCTTGCCTGTGTTCTTTTTCCTCAAGAGACTATTTACTTTATTGTTTAACCGAAATGGTAGTATCTTTGGTATATAGTATACAAGTGGACTCTGAAGCATGATTGCTAAACAAATGATATCTGATTTGAAGAAAGTTGCAAACTAGGCACTTGAACGAAATTAAATGTGTAGGCTCTAAACATGACATAGAGATTACACCACTAACTGACACTAAATATAAAATTCGCAATAGGTTATGTCGGGTAGAGTATGAGATGTCACAAGCGTGTGTGAGGGACAATGGAATAATCCACCATTGGAATGAACTAGAAATTACCTGGTTAGCGCATCTAAAATCAAGCCATAATAGACATTATGAAAGGACATAGGCCCTTGTTCAATTAGGTTCCATCTGTAGCCTCTACAATAAAAGAAAATCAAATGAAATAATATTTCTTAATCACAAATGATTTTTTTGAGCATAAAATAAACCTTTCTTTTTCACCCCAACTGATCTTTTCTAGGAAAAATGTGTTGGCCCTGGTCCCTCTTTGGACATGTGCACCTCATCTTATGCAAAAAGTATAAGTTGAGGGTGGCTAATGCAGAAAACAACCTTTTCGTGTCCCTTACCCAACATTGGGCATTGTGTACCTTGACTCATGACAAAGCCATGAGTTAAGGGTGGCTATTATAAAGAATGCTCCGAAAATTGGGGTTGAATGAACAAAGAGAGAGATTTTGAAAAATAAAAGTGACTCAAGTAAAGTTGAAACAAAAGTTAAAGAAAAAAATATTTAAAAATTTTAAAATCTACGCAACAAAAGAAAAGAGTCACTCACACCAAACAAGAAACAAAAGGGAGAATAGCAAGGTGAAAGAATACAAGTAAATTAAGAAATAGGGCAGAATAAAATGATTAAAAGGTAGGATGCTTAGCCATTATATGAAGGAGGGCAATAAGTCACTAAAATACATCTAAATTTAAACTACCTGACCCCGAGACTAAGTTACAAGATAAAAAAGTCCAATCGTGATCCTAAGAGTCTATTATGGTGAAGTTAAAGTAGTGAAAATAAGGGCAAGCCTATGGCAATGAGTATAACTAAGGTATAAAGTTGTCCTGAGAGTGAGTGTTGAATAATAATCCTTATACTCAAATTGAAATCACTGTGTGAAAAATAAAGATCTTGTTTTGAAGTGAGGAAACTAGTTGCAATACTGGAAAATTGGTACCTTGGTGAGAGGTCAAAGAGGATAGGTGTCGGTGTGTGGTGAGTCTGTGTCATGGTCTCATCTGCATCAGCAAGCCTAATATTTATATCATGCATGAACATAATGAAAATAATCAGGATTGAAAGACTAACGATTGCGAAAGCTAAAATAAGGATACTCTTGTACAAAGATTTTGTGGTAAGTCGTAGTGTGTCCCTTGAGGACAAGCAACAGATTTAAGTTGAGGGTGTTGATGTACAGTGGTTTCACAATACTTTCAATGCTTTTTACTTAAGTTTAGTGTGTGTCTAAGGCTTTTTTGTAATATTTCTAATGTATTTTTCTATTTGTTTGAAGGAAAATTGTCCAGAATTAAAAAACTGAAGAATTATGCTGAAACTACAGAAGTGACTACCTACGGATTCATCGATGGTCCGTAGGTGGCCACCGTCGTATGAAGAAAATGATGGTGAAGAAAGATCGGGGAATTTTGACTAAGTATGGGGCTACAGAGGTTCTCGACGGATCTTCAACTCCATGATGACCATCCTACACATCTGTCATCGTTAACAGAAAGTATATCAAGTACCCGACTTGAAAAGATTCTAAGTGTGGAGAAACAGTATCCATTGAAGGACCGCTGCTCTCAATGAACCGTCATCCTTCTCCGTCGATGGTAATAGTGAGTTGGAGACGAAAGAAGCTGAAAAAGAATCAAAGTATGGAACGACGGAGGACTACGATGGTCCATCGTGGCCTCGACGGTCCGTCATCTAGGTCGTCGACTCATATGCGGTTCTTAGGCTGATTTTCCTTATATAGATTTCCCTATTGTCTTAGGACTCTATTATTATAAATACTTGTAAAAAACCTCGGTTTTGGGGTTAGAATCTTAGGTATTTTCTAATTTTATTGTTCTATTTGTGAACTTGTGAATTTGGGAAATTATTCTATTTTCCGGAAATCGTTCATTGCAAGCTTATTGGATTAGATTAGTTCAAGTAATTTTCCGGATTTTCTTCAATCTCATCAAAGTACAGTACATAAACTTATAAAACTAATAGAATTGTGGGATTTATTAACATGTGGAACTAATCCTAGCGAGGAGTGGTGGGCTACATGGGTAATTAAACAAGGTAAAATGAGCTAAAATAATAATTCTGAATAGTGTCTTTCATGTATTGATAATTCTTTTGTTTTAAATGTGTTTAATGAGTGCACTTGTTGGTCCTCGCCTGTTGATACTTGCCACAAATAAGGAGTATATAATAATTAATGAATTATCAATGCAAATTAAGTATACATATTAATAGGGTAGTGTAGATTGTGCTGCGACGTAACAACTAAGCCACACATTCAATTACGATTGTTAATATGTGGTAAGGTAAGGTTTAGTAAAGATACACCACATAGCGGACCAGGTTTGAGTGAATGTCCTAGTTGCGGATGAAAGGGAATAGGGATACATACCGTACCACTATGCATGAAAGAACTAGGATAGTGACTGGTATAGTTTAGATAGAATTACAGCATTATGAAATTGTGGGAACAACTTAAGCCGTAGGCTAGTTTACTCTCAATACTGAAAAAAATTAAATCTTTTTAAACTTGTCACTTTGTTTATTTAGAAAAACTTGCTATAATTTACATTCTTTCTTAAAAACCCCTGTTGTTTCTAGTTCGGAAAGAACATAAACTAATAGAAGTATAATAGGTCAAAGTTAGTATAAATCATTTTCTATTTGTGGATCGACTCCAACCTCCTAGTTGGGTCTTTATTTGATTACAACCGCTTACTAATTTTTTCGAGAAGTAAAGTTGGCGGATCAAATTTTAGCGCGCACTGCCGAGAAGAAAAAGTAGATTTTAGATTAACTCTAAGCTTATTACCGAAGTATAGTCAATATTTTCCTAATTTTACTTTTTCTTATTGTTTTTGTCTCTTGCAAATCTAACTTCTATGTACGCCAAGTACGCGGTGTAGAGGAGAACTCATACTCGCACCCGACTCCGTACTAGAGCGTACACTACGCTAAATGAACCAAAATATGGGTATTCTCGATGATGATAACAACCTAAAAATTCTACCACCATTTGATGCTCATGATCAATTATTACCTGAAAATTGTGGGGAAGGTGAAATACGGAGGAAACCACCATCTTCACGCCCTCAAGAGTATTATAAGGGATATGAAAATATTACTGACTCTGCTATATTTCCTCCCTTAAGACATGCGCATACTTTCATGGTAAGTAGTACTCTGATGCAAATGCTCACTGCTAGAGGTTTTTTTTCCATTGCTACCTTCTTAGGATCCACAGGCTTACATCGCCAAGGTGAGGTCGGTGTGTAAGATTTGTGTAGGGAGGCCTAATTTTAATATGAATGTAATTGGGTTGAGAGTGTTTCCTCTCTCACTGACGGGAGAGGCTGCTATATGGTTTACCAAGCTCCCGTACAACTCAATCTCCACTTGGAATCAATTGAGGGAAGTGTTCTTAGCACGTTACTACCAGGTGTCTAAGAAGCTAAACAACAAAGACATATTGAACAACTTTGTGGCACTACCGAAAGAGTCAGTCTGTAGTTCTTGGGGCAGGTTCACTACGTTCTTGAGAAGTTTCCCAAATCACCGCGTTGATCATGAGTCGCTGAAATAATAGGTTAAAGTTAAGTATAAATAGTTTTCCTTGTGGTATCGGCCCCAACCTCATAATTAGATTCTTTACTTGATACGAACGCTTATACTATTTTTCAAGAAGTAAATTTGAATGTATCAAACACCTATTAAGAGCCCCTCTATTTTCTAGATCATCATAAAAGCATCGTAGACACACATTCATGTGGGTGTTTGCATACATATATGTGAGCAAACCTTTCGCATAAACACCCTTTGAAAACAAAAGTTCATACTCGTATTTTATTCATGCATAAGAGTATAGGTGTTACAATATGAGCAATCCTTTCATATAGCACATTTAGACATTATGCACATTCATACTTCATCATATCATATGCTTAACATCATATATTATAAGACATATTCATAACATGTTCATGCATTCATATTATGTACATAAATCATAAACTGTGGAACAATACTATCAAGGCACACATGTGCAATGCATATACAAGGTGTCATATCGTTGTCCATACTAATACACCGAACAAGTCATCCAATTAAAGGGATACATAACATACTTCATGGAGATATACTTTACATGCATACTAGTAGACATTAGTGCATATGAGAATACCCTTTCATTGGACAACATCAAGCTATACTACTTGTAAGCATCCATGAGGTGTATTTTTGTGCACATTAGTCAACCTTATAACATAATGTCTATGAAAAATATATATAGTCAACCACCCTCTTAGGACCACAATGCACAACAAAGCAAAGACCACATAACACATAATATCATATGAGACAAGGCAACATCACATTACCTTCAAGACATTTTACCTTAACTATTCACACATTAAAATCGGTATGCATAGGTAGGGCCATTAATCATCATTACTTCATCAATTACATCACCTAAAGATAACCCGAACATAGTCCTCCACATGTAAGTAAAATAACAATACAACCTAGATCATACCTCCAATAGAAGACTATGGATGCTTCACTTAGTGTGATTATCATAACCACACTCACATAATATACCCAAAAATAAATGAATTAACCGGTCCTAAGCTAAGTTCTCTTTATTAAAAATCCTTATTATTATTTCTTTATAAAATTAGGTTTAAAGCGATTGAATCCGCATATTCTTATCTCATAGGTCATAGATGAGAGTTCATCCATCTAAATAATGTGCGAAACCTTTTCACATGAACATAGCATATTCAAGCACCATCTAATTTACGGTATACCTGAGAAAACCTTTCAAGAGCCCCTCTATTGACTATATGCTCATACAAGCAGAATATGCATACTTTCATGTGGGTATGTCTATACAAATATGTGAGCAAACATTTCACATTAACACCCGTTGATCACACTTGATCATACTTGTATTTCATTCATGCATAACAATATAGGTGTAACTATATGTGTAATCCTTTCATTTAAACACATTTACACACTATGCACATACATACTTCATCATATAATATACATAAAATCATAGCATATAAGACATATTAATAACATGTTCATGCGTTCATATCAATGTACATAAATAAAAAACATAGGAACTATCATATCAAGGCACACATGTGCAATGCATAGACAAGGTCCCATACCCTTGCCCATTCTAATACACCTATCAATTCATCCTAGTTAAAGGATACATAACATACTTCATGGACATATACTTTACATGCATAATAGTACACATTAGTGCACATGAGAATACCCTTTCATCGGACACCATGAACCTACAGTACTTGTACAGAGGCATGAGGTATAAATGTGTCTACATTGGTCAACATGATTACATAATGACTATAAACAAAATATTTAGGCAGATACACTCTTTGGACCACAATGCAGAACCTGTCGTAGACCACAAAACACATAATAGCGTAGGATACAAATCAATTTTATAATACTTTCAAGACTCCTTACCTTAGCTATTCACACATTCATATAGGGGGTATTATAAAGAACTGGGAATACCATAACTTAGAATAAAGCTTAATATATTACATGATGTTTCCAGACTTATATTAACGAAATAAACTCAGTTGGAAGAGTTAGATCCAAAACAACTAAGAAAGACCTTGACATTCGGAATCGAGCTAATTTCAACTAGTTGACGTCCCTATGTTTGGTGAATGTTTTGAGGTGTCAAATGAAGTCCAAATTTTTTGAAGTTACATCGGTTAGGTAATATGTTGTACATAGGTTCCAAAATTCCAGTAACGACACCCCAAGGACTCCCCGAAGGTTCCTAGTGAAGGACCCAAATATACGTGGCCAGGCTGCCTGGCAACCTGCGAGCAGGCAGATTTGGGGCGATGGTGCGCGACGCGGAAGGAATAGGAGGTGTTCGGCCTCAGGATTTGAGAGGAAACTTTGGGACACCAGTCTGACACACTCCTCACTGCCTCAAATCAAAATTAATAAAAATGATGGGATTCAGCCTCGCTACACGTAGCTATTTCCCAGAATCGTTAAAGTTGTATTTTTGGTAATTTAACTTATTAAAAAGACCTATATAAATGGAGGGTCTTTTGGGTAATTCATAGGAAGACTATATGATGACATTACGTCAGATTTAGACCACTTTTACACGTCCCAAACCAAATCAAACGAAATTTCTCTCATTCTCTAAAGAACACTCTCTTCTTCAAACTCCATTGATCAACAAGAAGAAATTAAGCAAAAAGACGAACACCTCAAGATCTTCATCCAAATTTCATGAATTCATCTTCTATAAGATATGAGTTTTTCACTATCGAGATTCCGTTCCCCAAGAGGTCCTTTCAAGATATGTTTTCTAGAACTTCAAACACTAGTGTTTTTATGGTACAAACAATTTTTCTTCCTAACCCTAGATTTATGATTTTCATAGAAAATCAAGTGTTTTCTATGGTCTATTCCACACGTTTTTATGAGTATGTTATCATTTATTTTTGAACATCGTGAAAAGTATATTCTTATCTACATGATGGTTTCCTATGATTTTTTCTACTAGTTGACAATATGAGAACATAGGGATTGGAACTAAGACTAGAATGAACTCTTAAATCTCCTTTATCCCTTACCCTACATAATGCATTGATCTTGTATATGAGTTTTAGAGTTGTTCTTGATTAATATATTGAGTATTTTACTATGTAATGGTATGAATGTTGTAAGTTGAACGTAAATTCTTGAATAAGGTTCTTTGTTGCAATAGGTAAGTCTTCAAAAGTTAGTATTACTCAACCATGTCTATGTTAGCCTATAAATCGTGATGATATGTTGTGAAAGTATGTATAATGTTCCTATGTGGATATGTTGGGATATGAACATGTTACTTGTGAGATCATGATAAGAATACAATAATGCAAGTTTTTCATATTCTCTTGTATGCTTAATACAAGATTATTTATGATATGTTAATCTCACAAACGAAGGGTTTTGATGAAAGGAAATTCCCATTTAATCTGAAAGATCTCATGATAATGTTGATACAATGAGTTAATCTCCTATGACCTATGAAAAGTTTATGATAAAAGACAACTTAACTTTTATTTCAAGAATAGGGACTTAAGTAAAGAACTGATGAACTAGATATGAGAGGTGTCCCTTCCCTAACAGGAAGGTAGGTTAACAATGACTCTCATGAGATTGAGACTGCCATGTAATAAGGAACTATGGGTTTTTGATACATCTCCTAGTTCTGGAACTATGTTTCCACCATAGTATACTAGCTAGTTGATCTACTAAGAAAGCTATGTCATGTTAGGTTCTACTTTGGCCGGTAGACCACCTTTCTTCGATGTGGGGTTTCATGATACCGGATTCCATCTATATCTCACATGGTCAATGTCGGTTAAGGCGTATGTTCCATCATATAAAATGAAAGACAAGTAAATGAATGTTTACTAGGTTGACTTGAGGAGTCTACTTTGTATAGGTAGGGGTATGTCACTCTACCTAGACATTGTACAAGTTGACTCTAATGGAAGTCCTAGGAGATTATTCTTATCTAATACGATGATAAGCAAGATATATATTTATGGTACATGATGTTACTCTTATATGATATTAGTTATTATAATTAACATTTTATTGATTTATGTTGATATATAAAGTGATTACTACTTAAGTTACAAGTTATATGAAGCAAAGCTTTACCTATGGTCTACTATCTTATCTTCTTGGTTGTGTGTAGTTATTGGGCTTTACATAACCATTGCACTTGTAGGTTGGGGATGGTATCATTGGTAAGTCTTTGGTATGTTATGATATATTATATATTCAATATGAAAAGTTAGAATGACTATTATAATATGTCTTTTGTTATGATCATGCTTTATATTAATGGAATCCTTGACTTGTATATGTTCTATGGTATGTGCATTGAAGTCGTTCACATGACTTAACACGTTTTCTAAAGATATGATAAATGATCCTTTTTTATGAATGTCCTTCAGTGTTATGTGCATATACCAATTATTTGTACATATGGCGTGCTAACCCCATTACTTTATATTACTACGATTGTAGGTTCCTACCGCTAAAGTTTGAGGAGGTCGATTTGAAGAAGCTTGGAACTCTTTCTCCAAGTATTTGTAGGACCTCTTATTCGGGACGCTATCATTTATTTTCCAGCTTATGAAGACATTAGTGTACATTAGGAATATCCTATTTCCATCATGTTTATTTGGATTCTTTTCTATTAAGACCTATATGGCATATTGACTATATATTGGCTAAGTCTAGATTTGCATTCTATAGATGATTTTATCTATATGACACACTTTCTTAGAATATCGTATGATTTATGAATGATAAGTATGAAGTATAAGCATACTTCAAGTAGAATGTAAGAGTTTTAATTTTCCCACAATTTTTACTGATCACATGTTATGACGAATGCTAAGGGCTTGTCTGAGTACTTTGAGAAAACGACGACGCCGGTTTCACCTAGTGTGATAAAGCTTGGTATCAGAGCATGAGGTTAAACATCCTTTGGATCAATGTCTCGCTAAAGAACATTACCTAGTGTTTTGTTCATGGTTTTTAAACGCGCCACAATTGTGAATGAGAGGCTATGTGATGGCTAGGAAACTTTTCTTTTCTTGATATTCATATGCCGTGCCTTTATAGTATTGATACTATGTGTCTTTTATCATCTAATCCATTTCTTGTGGTTATAGAATATAAACACAAGAAGGACAGCACCGAGAAGAGTAGGAGAAGAGATTGCGAATACGGGAGATACTCCCCAAGGCAATAAAATTGCTCCCCCAAGTGCAAGCTGCTACAAATGATCATGTTCCGAAGAATCCTTAGGCTATGACAGATGGTGAGGTGAGGGAAAAACTGTTTCAAATGTCCCAAGACATCACCACCCAAGCTCCAGCCATCATGGCTCAAGCAAACCGGGAGGTTGTTCCTCGAGAGAACCAACATGCTAGTACTATGGCTAGCCATTTGAGAGACATTACGAGGATTAATCCTCCCATGTTTTTTGGATTTAAATTTGACGAAGACACCAAAGATCTCCTCGATGAGGTTTACAAGATCTTATTTGCTATGGGGTGAGTACTCCTGAGAAGGCTGAACTTGCTTCTGATAAACTCAAGGACGTGTCTAAAATATGGAATAACTAGTTGAATGATAATCGGGCTTTAGGAGATTATCTCGTGACTTGCGATATCTTCAAAAAGGCATTTCTTGACATATTCATTTAGAGGAACAAAGAAAACCTAAGGTAGAGGAGGTCATCAACCTTCGTCAAGGAGGTATGAGTGTTATGGAATACTCCTTGAAATACATTAATCTTTCAGAATATGCTTCTTCTTTTGTTTCCAATGCTAGAGTGAAATGTGAAATTTTGTAACGGGCGTGTCCGAAGAGATTGAAGAATAATATCGTGCAGCCATGCTTCATAATAGTATTGATATTTCTAGGTTGATGGTTAATGCTCAATAGGTTGAGGAAAGTCGTCTAAGGACGAGGAAAAGGGAAGCTAAGAGGGAAAAGTCATTTGAGAGTGGTTCTTCTAAGAATAGGCTTGATGTTCAAGACAAGACTAATTTTAAGAAGTGGTTTTCAAATAAATTACTGCTAATTTATCAAAGAAGCGCAATGATAGAGGTTCTAATCCTAAACCTCAAATGGGGAGGAATGTTGAATCACCAAAAGAGAGACCATCTTGTGGTAAGTGTGGTAAGAAACATGTGGGTGAATGTCTTGTTGGGACTAATAGTTTCTATGGTTGTGGTAAGGGTGGCCATATGGTGAAGGGGTGTCCTAATGTGAGAAGCAAAGGCAAGGGGACTAGTTAAGCTCAACCAAGCGGTCCTAGTTCTGAAGATCCAAAAAGGAACCATATCTACACACTCAAGGCTAGGGGTGAACAAGAAAGATCTCCCGAAGTCATGAGGGGTATGTTACAAATTTTCTCTATTAATGTTTATGCGTTACTTTACCCAGGTGGCACTCTTTCTTATGTTACATGTTTGGTAGCTAGGAAGTTTAACGTACTTCCCGATGTTTTGATTGAACCATTTTTGATTTGTACCCCAATGGGTGACTCTGTAGTTGCAAAAAGAGTCTATAGAAAATGTCATGTAATGCTTCCCAATAGAGTTACTCTTGATGATTTTGTAGAAGTTTACATGTTTGATTTTGATATAATCTTGGGTATGAATTGGCTTCATGATTGTTTTACTCCCATAGATTGTAGAAGAAGGATAGTAAAATTTTAATTCCATGATGAACCTATTCTACAGTGGGAAGGGGTAAATTCTATGCCAATGGGTCAAATTATTTCTTTCTTCAAGGCTCGTAAGATGATAGCTAACGATTGTTTATACAATTTGGTGAGAGTTAAGGACCTAGAATGTTAAATTCCTTATATTGTGTTAGTCCCTGTTGTGAGAGAGTTCCCAGAGGTTTTCCCTAATGACCTTCCAGGAGTTCCTCCCGAATGAGAAACTGGCTTTTGCATACGAATCATATTTCAATTCCTCAATATAAGATAGCTCCAGCTGAATTTAAAGAGTCTAAGCTCCAACTCAAAGATTTACTAGACAAGGGTTTCATTCAACCTAGTATTTCTCTATGGGGTGCTCCGATCTTGTTTGTTAAGAAGAATGATGGGTCCCTTAGAATGTGCATTGATTATCTCCAACTCAATAAGGTTACTATAAAGAACAAGTATCCTCTCCCTAGAATTGATGATCTATTTGATCAACTCCAAGGTGCTAGTTACTTCTCCAATATTGACTTAACGTCGGGATATCACCAACTTAGGGTGAGAGGTGAAGACATTACCAAGATAGCTTTATGAACTCGGTATGGTAATTATGAATTCCTATTTATGTATTTTGGGTAAATAAATGCCCCAACATCATTCATGGACCTAATGAATAGAGTTTTGATAGATTATCTAGACTCATTTGTGATTTTTTTCATTGATGATGTTCTGATATACTCCAAGAATGAAGATAAGCATGATAGTCACTTGAGATTATCCGTGCAAGTCCTCAATGAATACCAACTTTATTTCAAATTTAGCAAGTGTAAATTTATGTTAAAGTAGTTTGCTTTTCTTGTCCATATTATCTCTGGTGATTTGTAGAGGTTGATCAGAAGAAAACAGATGCGTCCTGAAATTGACCTATACCTTTGACTCCCACAAACATAAGGAGTTTCTTGGGTCTAGCCGACTATTATAGAAGATTTGTTGATGGATTTTTATCCTTTTCTTTTCCTTTAACATCTTTGACACAAAAGAAGGTGAAGTTTAAGTGGTCGGAAGCTTGTGAGAAAGGTTTTCAAGAGTTGAAAGATAAGCTTACCTCTGATCCGGTTATGACCCTATCGGAGGTCAATGAAGTCTTTGTAGTGTATTGTGATGCTTCCCGAGTGGGCTTGGGATATGTCCTCATGAAACGTGACAAGGTGAAAGCTTATGTCTCTAGGAAACTCAAGGTTCATAAGAAGAATTATACCACTCATGATCTTAAGTTAGATTCTGTAGTTTTGTCCATAAAATATGGACACAGTACTTTTATGGTTTGCATGTTGATGTGTTTACTGACCATAAAAGCCTTCAATATATCTTTACACAAAAGCAATTAAATGTACGACAGAAAATATGGTCTTAATTGTTGAAGTATTACAACATGAGTGTCCTTTACCACCCCGGCAAAGACAGTGTGGTTGCGGATGATTTGAGTCGAATGACTATGGGTAGTGTGTCTCATGTGGAAGAGGAGAAGAAAGAACTTGTGAAAGATATTTATAGGTTGTCTCACTTAAGGGTGCATCTAGAAGATTCTCTAAATAGTGGTTTCATATTCCATCATAATTTGGACTCATCATTAGTGGGGGAGGTGAAGTCTAAGAAACACCTTGATCCTCTATTGATGGATTAAGAGGAATCGGTACTTGGTAAGTTCAATAAGGCATTCACCTCTATTGATGGATTTGGAGGAATTGGTACTTGGTAAGTTCAATGAGTCATTGACGCAAGGTAAGAATGGTATCCTTAGGTACCAAAGGATATCATGTGTACCCAATGTTGAGAATTTGAGAAATCAAATTCTTGAAGAAACTCTTGGTTCTCGCTATTCTATACATCTGGTTGCCACATAAATGTATCATGAACTTAGAGAGGTCTATTGGTTTTGATGGTTGAAAGAGGAACATAGCAGAGTTCGTTCCTAAGTGTCAAAACTGCCAACAAGTTAAGCTGAGCATCTCAAACTTGATGGTTTAACCCAAATCATGGATGTTCCTACATGGAACTAGGAATCCATCAATATGGACTTTCTTATTGGGTTTCCTCGAACCCAAAAGCAAAATGATTATATATGGGTTATTGTGGATGGGTTGACCAAATCTGCACATTTTATTCATGTTAAGTCCACTTACACGACTGAAGACTATGCAAAGATCTACATTAATGAGATTATGAGTCTTCATGGGATTTTTTTGTCCATCATATTGGATAGAGGTACCAAATTCACTTCTAGTTTTTGGAAGGATTTTCAAAATGCTTTAGCTACTCAAGTGAAAATTATTACAAGTTTTCATTCTCAGACTGATGGTCAAGCATAACGTACCATTCAGACCTTGAAGAAATGTTAAGAGCATGTGTCATTGACTTCAAGGGATGTTGGGATGATGACTTACCTTTGATCGATTTCTCGTGCAACAATAGCTATCATTCGAGCATTTCCATGGCACATTTTAAAGATCTTTATGGTAGAAGGTGTAGATCTCCAGTTTGATGGTTTGAGGTTGGTGAGTCCTCAATCCTTGGTCGGAGATAATCTATGAATCTATAGATAAGGTTTGAATCATAAGGGATAGATTGAAGACAACCTATAGTTCGCAAAAGTCTTATGTTGATATTAGAAAAAGAGATCTTGAGTTTGAAATAGGTGATCATGTATACTTGAAGATTTCACCTATGAAAGGGGTGATGAGAATTGGTAAGAAGGGAAGTTAAGTCCCCAGTATGTTGGTCCCTATGAGGTTTTGCAACGAATTGGAAAGGTTGCATATGAGTTGAAGTTACCTTGTGAAGTAGCTTCAGTTCATCTGGTTTTTCATGTGTCTATGCTCAAGAAATACATAGGTGACCTAGTGTCTATTCTACCAATTGAAGGTCTATAGGTAGATGCGAATCACTCCTATGATTAGGCTCTGGTTGAAATCCTAGATCGCCAAGTCAAGAAATTGAGAAACAAGGAGGTTGACTATATAAAAGTTCTTTGGAGGAACCATCTTTTTGAGGGTGCAACATGGGAGGCTGAAGCCGACATGAAGTCCTTATACCCTCACCTCTTTACACCATAAGGTTATACATCCCTCTTAATTGAGAAATTAATGCATGATCATGAAATCGACTTGTTTTCTAAATATGTGTATGTTTTGTTAAACTTGTACCAACTAGAGTTTTAAGAAAATGCTTTCATACTCTATTTTTGCACTTATGTGAAACATGTATGCATGTGTTTTCTTGAGATTTTGTTGTTTTTGTTATTGGCTTGAGAAGAACGATAGCATGGCAAATCTTTGATGCATGTTGAGCTTATGATAAGGTTAAGAAGACAATTCCTCACTATATGTTACGAATATGGAGCTCTTATATGTTGTGTATTATGAATTGAGTGTTATGTGTAATGCTATGGTGTGTGTTGTAAGGAGTGGTGTTATACTCCTATGAACTCTGACTCGTTATAATTTTGTATTGTTGATTGGTTTTGCTGATACTATTGAGTCTATTACTTATCCTTCAAAAGATTTTAGTGTCATTCAGGGACGAATGTTCCTAAAGGGGGGATAATATAATGCTCTGGTACTTCCATGATTTATAATAGAGATTTATATATTAAATAATGTCAAAAATGATGTTTCCAGACTTATATTAATTGATTAAACTTATTTGGAAAAGGTTAGAGACAAAACGTAAGAAAGACCCTGACATCCGAAAACTAACTAATTTGAACTAATTAACGTTCGTATGTTTGGTAAATGTTTAAATGGTGTCAAAGGAATTCCAAAACTTTTAAAGTGACCTTTTTTAGGTGTTATATTGTATAAAGGTTCCAAACTTCTGGTGACTACACCTCAAGGACAAAAAGAAGGGTGCTTCGGGAGGACCCAAACATGCGTGGGCATGCTGCATGGTATCTTGTGAGCAGGCAAATATGGTGTTATGGTCTGTGACGCTCAATGAACATGAGGTGTTCTGCCTTAGGATTTGAGAGGCAACCTTGCGACGCAAGGCTGAGGCATTCATCACTGCCTAAACTCAAAATTCAATAAAAATAACGGTATTTAGCTCCGCGATGCTACTATTTCACAGAATCGTTGAAGTTGTATTTTTCGTAATTAACTTATTAAAAACACCCATTTAAGTGGAGGGTTATTTGGGTAATTCATATGAAGAATATATAATTACATTAGGTAAATTTTAGACAACTTTTACACGTCCCAAACAAAATCGAACGAAATTTCTCTCATTTTCTCAAGAACTCTCTCTTCTTCAAACTCCATTGAAGAACAAGAAGAGCTTAAGGATTAAGACGAAGACCTCAAACTTTACATCCAATTTTCGTGGATTCATCATCTATAAGGTATGGGTTTTTTACTCTTGGGATTCCTTTCCCCAAGAGGTCATTTATAGATATGTTTTCAAGAACTCTTAATAATAGGGTTTATACTCTAAAAAATAGTTTTTCTTACTAACCCTAGATTTATGATTTTAACTAAAATCAAGTGTTTTCTATTGTCTATTCCACACGTTCTGATGAGTATGTTGTTATTTATGTTTTAACTTTGTGTAAAGTATGTTCTTATCTACATGATGGTTTCGTATGATTCTTTCTACTAGTTGACAATATGAAAACGTAGGGTTTGAAACTAATACTAGAATGAACTCTTTAATGACCTTTTATGCATTGATATTGTATATGAGTTTAAGAGTTGTTCTTTATTATGATATAGAGTATTTTTACTATGTTATGGTTATGAATGTTGTATGTTGAACGTAAATTCTTGACTAAGGTTCTTGGAAGCAAGAGGTAAGTCTTCTAAAGTTGGGATTACTCCACCATTTGTATGTTAGACTATAAATCGTGGTGATATGTTGTAAAATTACGTATAATGTTACTATGTGGATATGTTGGGCTATGAACATGTTACTTGTGAGATCATAATAAGAATATGATAATGCAAGTTCATGATATTCTCTTGTATGCTGAATAATATATTATTAATGATATGTTAATTAGATGAGAAAAGGAAATTCTCATTTAATCCTAAAGAGTTCATTATCATGTTTTTACAAGGATTTAATCTCTTATGACCTATGATAAGTGTATGATAAAAGGTTATTTAGACAAAAGGGACTTAAGCTAAGCATCGATGAACTAGATATGAGAGGTGTCCCTTTCCTAGCTGGAATGTACGTTCAAAAAGACTCTCACGAGATTGAGACTTCCATGCAATGTGGAACTATGGGTCTCTAATACATCTCCTATTTCTTGAACTATGTCTCCACCATAGTATACAAGCTAGTTGATCCACCTATAAATCTATGTCATGTTAGGTTCTACTGTGGCCAGTAGACCACCTTTTTTCTTTGTGGGGTTTCATGACACCGGATTCCATGTTTAGCTCATATGGTCCATGTTGGTTAAGGAATATGTTCCCTCATGTAAAATGAATGACAAGTAAATAAAAGTTGACTAGGGTGACTTGAGGAGTATACTTAGTAGAGGTAGGGGTAGAGGACTCTACCTACACATTGCACAAGTTAACTCTAATGGAAGTCGTAGGAGATTGTTCTAATGTAATACATTGATATACCAGATATATATATATGGTATTAATGTTACTCTTATATAATGATAGTTATTATGATGAACATGTTATTGATTTATATTACTATATGAAGTGATGACTAATTACGTTACAAGTTATTTGAAGCAAAGCTTTACCTATGGTATCCAATCTTATCTAATCGATTGTGGAGTTATGGCGATTCACATGACCATTGCACTTGTAGGTTGGGGATGGTACTATTGGTATGTCTTAGGTATGTTATTCTATATTATCTATTGAATATGAAAAGTTAACATGACTATGATAATATGTCTTTAATTATGATCATGCTTTACGTTGATGAAATTCTTGTCTTTTATATGTTCTATGGTATGTGCATTAAAGACATTCACAAGGCTTAAAACATTTTCTAAAGATATGATAAATGATAATTTTTCATGCATGTCCTTCAGTGTGATGTGCATATACCTATACTTTATTCATGTGGCGTACTAACCTCATTACTTTATATTACTACAACTATAGGTTCCGGCCCTGAAGTTTAAGGAGGTCGATTTGAAGACGCTTGGAACTCCTTGTCCAAGCCTTGGTAGTTCCTAATGTTCGAGACACTGTCATTTATTTTCCATCTTATGAAGACTTTAGTATATATTAGGAAGATTCTATTTCCATCATAGTTATTTGGGTTCTTTTGTGTTTTGGCTTTGCACTGTTAAGATGGTTTTATAAATGTGAGGCACTTTCTTAGCATATCGTATGGTTTTTGAATGATAAGTATGAAATCAAAGTATAATTAAAGTAGAACAATTTTTTTTTTTACTTTTTTCTCAATTTTTACTGATCACATGTTATGACGAGTGCTAAGAGCTTGTCTGAGTCATCTGAGAGGATGACGACGCCGGTCGCACCTGGGGCATGCTCTACGAGTGATATAGGTACATTGTAGGGGTCATTAATCATCATTACTTAAAAAATGGCAGAACCAAAAAATAACACTAAAATACTCCTCCAGATGCTTAAACAATAGCAATATAACATAGATTATAACTAGAATAGAAGACTAGGCATGTTTCGCATTCTGTGATCATCATAACCACACACTCACATAACACCAATTTTCCTCCAAGGACATTATAAACACATATATATTGAGAGGAAGTAAACATTCCCACCATAAGTGGACCATACCATATAATGCCATACAAGGCCAATGCAACAAGCCATTACATAGAAATCTAGAGGAATATAGTATACCTTACAAATTCAATCAACCTGATCTTATGATTAATATGTCAATTCATAAAAAAATCTAATTATAGTGCAGTAGATAAATGTATCTTAACCTAAACAAAATCATGCTTAAATTACTTTATAATTCAACTTCACATTAGGTATATTACATTAACAATCAATGGAGGATAGAGGAACATAGGCCAACCTTATAAAATCCTCAAACATTGATCCACATTGGATACACTATAGACAATTCATCATAAAATTTCATCAGAGGCATTATGCAAATCAATTTATAATAATTAAATCTCATGAAAATCATTCTAGCATCAATATCACAAAATACTACAATATAGACAAATTCGAGAATGAGATGGATCATGGGTTCAACATGGAATTGGATTGAAAATAAAATTCAAAACACTAGCAAATATTCAATTCAATATCATTATTCCTTTGAAATCATTTTTAGAAAGAACCCATGGCTAGATTTGAGGAACATACAATTTGATCATAAATTCTCTTTGAAAAACATTGAAGGAACTCCATAGAAGGAAGGTTATCTAAAGATGAAGGATAACAATAACTTATTGTAGGAGATAACCACTATAACTTGGTGAAGAAATATTAATAATTCATCACAATGGCCGTTCTTAAGCTTCATCTCTAATGGAGGTTTGTAGAGAGGTTTTTCTTGGTTGGAAAAGTCTAATTTAAAGAATAAATTCGAAATTTGCATTTAATGTTATAAATAAACTTAATATACCCAAAAGTTACATGATTAACCGCCTAGGGTCAGTTTGGGACGTGGGGTGAATTGGGAAATTCACCCCTTGCATGGCAGCGTGCATGCATTAGTTGCAGGCTTCCCATCGACGATTGCATCCATAGACCATCTTTAAAACGACGGTACCGTACTGCAGAAATGTTGTTTGGGACTGCAAATAAAATTTAAGGCTCAATCTCACGTGGTTAAGTGTGGAACTACGCCCCCCATGGACAGGGCGTAGGAGACACGACGGTCCTTTGTTCTTAGGCGTAGGTAGACATTTCCAAGGTAGTGTTTAGGTAGACTTTAGATCATCCTTGAGGGCCTTTTGCGGGGACCTTGAGAAGTCGTACCGGAAGTCACATATAGGGCATCATTAGACCAACGGTCCTTAGGATGCCTCTGCAGGTACCCTTTTATGCACTTCTTTCGGTTGTGTCCCCAGTTCTATGCATTTGAACTTATTTATTGCAAACATAAGAAAAAGACATAAAAACCAATACATCGACACCCTCAGTTTAAACATTGTTGTTAATATTCCCCTTTCCTTCCTGCTGCTCTTCACTACTCCTAACTCATGCCTAAGTCTCTATAAAACCCTGGTGTAAATCCAAGCAATTCAAGCACAAGCAAACATATGGATTTCTATCGTGACTCATGTTTTGTGTGCAAATATTTTCTCATGGACTCAACAACCTAACTTTTGTGGATAAAAATATGTCAAATATCTACCACACAACACACGACATACACTGTTTTCCCATAATCAATGTACCGACTTTCGACAATGTCACTTGTGCCCTTACTTACATAATGAACCCCTTTTCACATAGTAAATATGATTTTTAGTGCCAGGGTTTATTCAACAGTAATGCTCAGAAGTAGCTTCAATTAATAGTTAATGCTCAATACCATAGGCTTTCCCTTATTTTCACTACTTAGACTTTCCAAACTACGTTACATGATTATTATAGGACATTCTTGGCTTGTATCGTAGGCTTAGGGTCAGGTGTGGTACATTTGGATACTTTTAGTGACTTTCTTTCATTGTTGACATTACATTATTTATTTTCCCTCTTTTTCCCTATTTTTGATATCCTACCTTTTGATCCTCTTTCCTATGATTCCTTTAAACTTTTGATTTGACCTTCAAATTTTTAGATAATGTATTCTTTTTTCTTTCTTAATTTTCTTCTTTTCTTACATTTTTCCCACTTTCTTCGCACAAAGTCTTATCCTCTCTCTGCTTTTATTTTTCAATACTAAAAAAATATGCGATGTCAGACGAGGGCCAAGATTAAGGTTAATTTTTCACTAGCAACCCTCAACTTGGGCTTTGGGCATAGGTCGAGAAGCACATGTCCAAGGAGGGACTGGGGATAAACCAATAGATAATGTGAAGGTGAGTTAGGGGTTTACAAAGAATTAGTCTCATTATCTCTCAAATCATTTGGATAAATGAAATATTTATTTCATTTGAATGGATTATTTTAGGAATTTAGTGGATTTTTTAGAACAAGGGCCTATGATCACTTCCTAGATTGGCACAAAAACTGTTTGCACGATCAATTAATATCACACACAATTGGCACATGGTTCCATTATAAAATTATTAAATTACCCAATTTCAAGTCAGAGCTTAAGTAATGCAATCAAGTTGGTTTGTTATCATGTCGTACAATTATCCAAAAGATGGACAAATTATAGCCTAAATTTTTAAGCATATATCTCATTTTTTTGGTATTAGGACGGGTATCACTTTTCAATGAAACTTATGCCATCATGCTTTATGTTATTTGTATTAGAAGTAGGTTGGGTGTTCCTATTGATAGAACCCTAGATATGGCTGCATAGTAAGCATAAAAATCCATTACAATCTATTCGATGTAGGTGCCTAGGTCATGAGCCATCACTCACATTTATGACATTAAATTAGTCGGTGGAGTTCTGGCTTGGAGTGTAGGATGCCATGGAGGAATCTGTGCTCCTCTGAATAGTCCAGGCCATTTTATCTTTTTTGTTGACAATCTTTGAATCCCAGTAAATCTTTCACTATCCCTCCACACACTATCTGTTAGTATAGTCAGCTGTCGAGGTGGGATATATTAGGTAGTACTGTCACCTCTTTATAATAGGTACCATCATCAGCTAAAATAACTTGACCATGTGAACTCAAATCGATGGTAGATCTTAATTGAGATGTTGAGGTGGACCCGATAGCAGGACTTCATTCAGACCAATCTCTAGACTATAAAAAAACACAGATTTGTGACCCGATCACTAAGTCAGCCTCATCACACTATGAGAAAGAGATAGTATTGGTGACCACCTTCTAGGGTTTACTCTGGATAAGTCGAGTTGCAGTTAGAGATATCCTTGTTGTTGATTGAACATATGGGGGATGATTCTCCTCATCGGTGTCCTCGTCAATCATCCTTAAAGTCGGGGCAACAGATTTAAATTGCTCCTCTTAGTGTAGATTAATTTTTCTGAGGTGCCATGGTACCTGTGGAGGCATTTTTAATCCCATAACAAACTACAAACAGACTCAAAATAATTTTAAAACAAAGAACATACAAAAATAAAATTAAAAAAAGCTTTATACAAATGTCTACAATGGCCATCTACGGTGGGGACCTACGGTCTGTAAATAGATATGTGATCCTTAGAACCCCTTCTTAGATAAGAGGTACCTAAAAGTTTGTACTTGAATGAAATGCCGAATGTACAGAATGGTGTGTAGATTAATCTACGGAATGTAGTCCACCTACGTATTTTCATACATAGTGAATTCTGTCATGTGCTCCCATCACATGTTTTACAGTGTGTAGATTAACTTACGGTCCATAGACGGTGTCTGTTAGATGGTGTATGTGCCTGGTCACAGACATATCATATTTTGGAGCCAAAATTGGGGCTATTTTCTAATAATTCCTAGTATATTCATGCATTTCCAAATAACTACTTCTTGTTTTTCATTATAGGGGTCCCAATTTACCTGATTTTACACTTATTTTGCACAAGCTTTTGAACCCTAAGTCGAAACTTATATATAGACTATTTTTCATTATATTATACCACAACAACACACAATAACTGACCATCATTACAAGGGTGTTTGTACTTCAAAATTAGCATGCCTTTTGTAGGCACTAAACTACCTGACGTCAAGACTTTACACCGACATTCTATAAACAATCTATTAATAAAATTCAAAGTTAAGGGGAAGTTTATTACTTTACAACTGAATGCCAAGTTGGACTAAAATTTGACATGGGAGCTTATGGAAATGGAAAAAGAGAGGGGTTTTTGCAAAAAGTTGTGAATTTTGAGAATACGGGGAATGAATTTAAAGTAGAGTATGATGAATTTATAGTAAGATAGAGTGATTTTGGTGATTTGGGAGTGGAGGAACTTGTTAGAGGTATTTTTTAAGAAGTGGGAAATGATTTAAATGTGAGGGATTTTAAATTAGATTCAAATCGGGCATGTCAAGGCACACTAGGGTTTGGACCTACGAGACCCCACTTACGGTCCTTAGATTGATTTACAGTTCGTGGATTGAGACCGTAGATGACCTTCACAGTTAGAAAAATTTAGACACTTACCTGAGATCTACGGACACCATTAAATGTCCATAGATTGAACTACATACCATTGATAGAGTCCATAGACCTCTACACTAGACAATTTTCTGTAGATTTTTCATTGTTCACCTGCACATGTAGCAAGCATTAGGAAATTCTTTTTACATTTTCTTTAAACTTTAAGACACAAACACCATGCTATATCTAGCCAACAGTAAAAACAAAAATTAAACACTTGTATAATTGATTACAAAAAAAATCAAAATAAGCAGGGAAACTTTACTAAAAACATAATATGAAAACATGTTATTCGGGTTGGCCCAAGGATTTAAACATTGGGTTTCCTCCCAAGCAACGCTTGATTTAGCATCGCGACACGACGCATGCCTCTTGATTACTCAGACTTCATCAAGAAAGTAGGCCTCATTCATTTCATGCACACTCTCTACGTTTACTAGATAAAGCTTGATCCTCTGCCGATTCAGTTTAAACCTTGTTCCTTCACTATTTTAAGCTACACCATTCCATGTGGAAACACATTCTTGAGTAAGAATGGACTGGTCCATTTGGAATTAAGCTTTCAATGAAATAAGCGCAACAGTTAAATAGAGGCACGTTATTCTTAACAACAAATCTTTGCTTTTCAATCCTTTGATCATGGTACTTCTTAATCATCTCTTATACAACGTTGTTCTTTCATACAATTTTAGGTTAAACTCATCAAGCATATTCAAGTCAATTCACTCTTTGATTTGACACAGTTCCACAAACCAAATTTATCTTTTTTATCACCCATATATCCTTAAGTTGAAGCTATACTGACAAACAACAAGACTTCCCATGTACAATTTGGTATGGAGACATACCTATGGAGTCTTATATGCAGTGCAATAGGAACATAGAGAATTGTCGAGCTTCCTTGCCCAGCCCATTCTATTGGCATTCACATATTTCCCCGAAATCGGCCTAATCGCTCTGTTGGACACCTAAACTTTTCCACTAGTCTGTGGATTGTAAGGAGTGGCTATATTTTGGCAAACGCCATATTTCTCAGGTATTTCATTGAAAAACATATTGCAAATGCTAGAACATCCATAATTGATAATCGCCCTAGGGGTACCAAATCTGGAAAAGGTATTTTGTTTCAAGAATGCGATGACAGTCTTACCTTTACTGTTGCGGAGAGCAATTACAACTAATCATTTTGATAAATAATCAACCGCAACAAGAATATACTTCATCCTACAGGAACATCCAAATGGCCCCATAAAATCAATGCCAATACATCAAACAACACAATTACCAATATCGCATTCATAAGAAGCTCTTTCCTCTTTGAAATCCCACCTTATTTTTGGTAATGGTCACAAAACTTGGCAAGGTCATGAGCATCTTTGAGGATTGTAGGTATGTATTATTAAAAGTGCAGGATCTTATGCGCTGTCCAAATACCAATATGATTCCCACCAACAGTCAATGAATAACATGCCTCAACACTACACAACATATCTATTTCGCGTGCACATTGACTAATAATCCCATCATCATCACTATGATACAAGTAAGACTAATACGAAAATATCTTCTTAACATCATGCATAATGTCTTCCTTTGTTGAAATGACATATTCGGAAGCACCGAATCACTTGTTAAATAGTTAAAAAAGCCAGTGAACTAATGAATCAATTCATTGGAGCCCTCCAATATATGTTCATATATAAAGGAATCATTTATTTCATCCCTATAATAAAACTTAATCAAGGCTTCATCCTAAAATATACACAATTGATTGACAAGCTGATTCTCTGTCCCATTTCTATCTTTAATTTAAAAATTTGCACTATAACCTCAGTAAAAATACCAACCTCCGTACACATAAGTAAAAGTTACAAGCAATACTATTGAAATTTCTCGAATGAAAAATGCACTTAAAGAAGATCTTGCTCAGTCACGGTGTCATACTTCGAGGTTGCATTTAGGTCTTTTTCCGGCAAAATGTTACGTCAAAATCGCAAACGCAAGTGCACATGGTTGTACAAGCAATAAGTGGATCTTTTTAAGAGTAGAGTATTGACCCATAGGACTCAATAATAGAAACTAGTAATTTTCCTACCTTTTAGCTTACACAAATGTAATTCCAGATTTTAGGAGTTATTTATTTTCTATCTCTAATTCAAAATAAAATATAAATAACAAGATTTAATTTCATAGGTTTTGGAACAACGGTTGAGGAAAGGTCCTAGGATGCACCTTCTATCAGGATTCATCAAATCAATAGCATTTAAACGTGTAATTACGAACTATTGAATCAATTAATCACGAGGTTCGGTGTACGATCATGGTCTCCCGACCTCTACATGTAATCACACACAAAATAATAGGCTGAACGAGAGTCTAACGTATTACCCTCATAAGTTTTTTTATAAATTAGAGATATAAAGTGGACAAACAATTTGACAATGTATAAGTTTAAGGGAGGTTCCTTAAACATTTCCTTAGTATTTTTGGGTAAGTCCATATGTGGAAGGGCGTTTCTGTAAGATATTATTATTAAGTTAAATTAGGAAGTGGGTAAATTTTATATTATATGTAAAGAAGTATATAAGATATTTTATATTAAAATACCCCCCAAAATAAATAACTTTTTACAAAGACTCCCTTAAAAATCAAAAAGTTCATATTCTTTCAATATTTCTCTCTCTAAATTAATCAAGGATAAGAAGCCATGGAATCTTAGATTTGGGGTTTTAAAAGAGTTTTTTCATAAATTTTATTCAAGGTTACCTAATATAGGTATGGTGATCCTTCATCATTGATCAATCTTTATTTCAAGGAGTCCGATCAAAAAGAATTTCAAACATCAGAATTGTATTTACTAATCTAAGCTTGTTCACAACACGTTGCCAAAACATTTTTAAAGGCATTTATTTGATAAATTAAGGTTTAATATATGATTATAAGTTTATTTTACATTGAATTCCTTCAAGAACACATGATTTTTCCTAAACTCTATTAGTTTTTAAATTTGATAATAATAAAATTATAATGAATAGGAATTATTTATATGAAGTTAGTTTATGAAATCATGGCATTAGGCTATCTCCTTGTGTTAATTACTTATGTTTTGTGTGATAAGTCATTATCTTAAAGGAGAAGTTATGAATGAGTTTATATTAAATTACTTATGTAGGATTATGGAGGATGTTAATTGTATTACATCTTTTAATTTATTGAATCTATGAATTGAAATTGATCCTTAATAATATAAGATTGTGATAGATTGATGTGTGACCCCCTTATGGTTGAGGTGTTTAGCTATTGAGCACGAATACATTGATCCACTTAAGGTTGAGGTGCTTACATTATAATATATGTTGAGTTGTATGTAGTAGTATTGTGTAAGGGTTATACCCACATGACTTCGAATATGATTAAATGAGTATACACATGCAATAAATGAATGAATTAATTGCCTAACGATTATGTACATGTCTAGTATAATAGATATGGATCTGTTCAGTTGCATGATCTTTAAATCATTGAATTCAATATATGATTATTATGCATGATTAACATAGTATGTACATTCTTATGAACACTATGAGAAGGAAATGTATATGATTATAATGTTGTTGTTATTTTGTCATAGTATGTACATTTAAACACACACTCAATCCATATATATGATTATGGTGTATCAATAGATTCGATCGAAAGTATAGTTCTCATATGCACCATTTTTGTAACGACCTGTTTAGTCGTTTTGGAGAGCAGCTAGATTTTACTTCTGGAACAACTGGCTGAGTCTACGGATCTCACGACGGACCGTCATGTGAACGACGGACCGTGAGGGTGTTTTCGTTCCAAAACAACTTATAATTTAGAATTTGTTACCAGAGATCGACTCTATGAAACGTCACAACACGAGGTGGCAGGACGGAACCGTCTTCATGCATGACGTGCCTGGTCACAGTTCTTTAATTAATTGGAGTCTCTGAACTTTGTGACGAACAGTCAAGACGGGACCGTCGCAGGCACGATGGGCCTCCATCGGCTGGGCGTGACCCTGACTGGGTCGGATTCTGTTCAATATTTTTGAGAGGGTCGTTTTTGGACTCTTCCTGCTTATAATAATACGTTAGTGTTTAAGGTTAATAATTTAATATACTTGGGGGTTAAAAGGGAGAACCCTTAACCAAGTAGTGGGTAATTTATCATCTTTTAATACTTATATATGCTCATTAGGGTAAAAAAAGGTTTGAAAAGACAAATAGAGAATAACTAATGAGCGGTAGAAACAATCGATCGAGAGAGAGATTAAGAACACAGCTTTTGGGAAGATAGCTTGTTTGATCGCGATGCTTTCTGTGGAGGTAGGTATGTTTATGGTATGTTTATAGTAACTCTTAATAGCGAATGATATGTTTGGGATATTGTAAACCCTTCTATATGCCTAATTGGGTTTATGCTTATGAGTTTAATATAGTAATTGTGATGACCCCTAGAATGCTGAGTTTATATATATACTTGTGCTGCACTATCCGATGAGCTGTTTGTCTTAAAATCGTAAATTTACTTTGTTAAAATGAATGATGCCTTGTAAAAGAAGGCTTGTGGGAACTAAGTATGAATTAGAGGATTGTGGTGTCACGTTCCGACACTAGGATAGTAATAGAATATGGATCAGGGTGAGGGGACGTTCCAGCACCAGGATAGAATGAGGATCGAGTGCCCTTTCCGACAATACCGAGGAAGAAAATATGGATCGGTGTCACAACATGCGTACATGTAGAATATATGGATCGGGTTTTCACGTTCCGACACCAGGATAGTATATGGAGCGGGTGTCCACGTCCGACACCCAGGATAATATTATAGATTGTGGTCACGTTTTCGGCACAGGATAGAATTAGAATCTGAGTGCCCGTCCGGCACTAGTATAAGCATGAGGATCGGAGTGCCAAGTTCCCTGCAACCGGGTTAGAATTGGATGCGGTGTCACGTTCCAACACCAGGATAAAGATAATGAATCTTGAAGAAATATGTTAATATAGCTCAAGTCCAAAGAAGTTGATTCTCTAAAGATTATGTATGGAGGTTTAAGTCCTCATGGAAGTGTTGGTTGTGTTTAAATGAGTTTTGATACTTGTTGCTTATCAATCACCTGTTAGAATATTAGTTGAGATTTATGAATATTTCTGAAATATATTCTTTCTATTTTTAGTTGTCCGATGATACCTCTCAGTACCGTGTTTTGTACTGACCCCTATTTGTAATTGTTTTCTTGTTATTTGTGGGTGCCGAAACGTACCATCGTCTTCAAGGTAAACCCGCAAACTCCATCTAGTCCTCATCACGTCGATCCAGGGTGAGCTAATGCTTCTAACTTGGACTGGATCATCTTCCCTTCATGTCTTGATGCTTGAAGTTCCGGCATGGACTTCTTTTTACTTGTATTTTAATCTTCTTAATACTCTTAATTAGTAATTTGAGGGTAGAATGTTCTTGTGGTGGACTTCCTCCACATTTTGGGTTGATAGTATTCCAATTTTAGAAGTTTATTTCATTGATTTCGTTAATGAGTTTTTTAAGTCGTACGCATTATATTATGTTTTTTATGGTTGTTCACTCACATAGTAGAGAAAAGTGTGGGTGTCCACTCGCGGCTCGTTTTGGTACACAAACTTGGGTATCAGAGCATTAGGTTTCAGTGGTCCATCACACAAGAACGAGTCTAGTAGAGTCTTAAGGAACGTAGGGGTAGCGCCTTACTTTTGTCTTTGAGAGGCTAGATGTCCTTTAGGAAAGATGCCATTCTTTCTTTCTTTCGTTATAGTACTTGGATCCAATTGGTATCTATGTGATACAAATTAAGGTAGTCTGCCATCTTCACCCTCTATTTGGAGATGGTTAGAACTCGATGAAGTAGTAAGAAGGGTGAGGAAGGTAAAGTGAGCAGTGAAAATAGATTACCACCCCAACTCCCCAGAGATGATTAATAGGTTCTATCTTGTCTTATCTTAGCGGGTTAATCGAATCAAGGACAAGACACCTCTACTAGGGTTTTCTGCAACCATTACCCCGTAACCGTCATGTTCGCGGTAAGGTACTACAATTCCGCTTGCTAAAGCTTCTTACCCCGCATGGTTTCCTCATGGAAAATAGGCACGTCCTCCTCCTCGTTTGATTACAGGGCCTATAATGACAATGATCCGCATGAACTTTTTTATATTCTTGAAAATTGGAAACCCTCAACGTCTTCAGGTGCTGAATCTGAGGATGCCTACGATTTTTCTGGTTTGATTATCATGATTACTAATAAAATGGGCATTAGTGGAACTATTTGGCGTTGAGTTTGTAACCTATCATTTCAGGGAAATGCCAAAATAATGGTGGTGTGGTCACATGTTGAGTGTCAACCCACACATGAACCACATATTACTTGGACGTCATTCTCTAGCTTATTTATGAAAGTATATCCCCGGACTTGAGGGATCGGAGGAGAGTGAAGTTTTCTTAGCCTAGAGCAATGCAAGATGTCGTTGACCTAGCGATTAGGCTAAAGTTTCGGCATTATCTAGATAGCCACCACCCCGCCTTGTTTCGTCAGTCAACAGAGCGGATTCCCATTTTGTGAAGGGGTTGAGGTCATATTTGAGGATGCAGCCCTTAACAGGTAGCGGTCTACAGAGCGAAATCCTTTCAAGAGGTGGTGACTTCGTGATAGAGGGGGAGGGAGTGAGGCCAGATGACTTCACCGCAGGCTGGCCTCGATATCTAAAAGGTTTTTCTTAGGGATGTGAGTTTAATAATGTCTTCCGCAGATGGCCAAGGGTTTCAAGGAGGTTATCAGCCCGACCTATAAGTCTTCACTGGCATATTGTAGTTGGGGTCCCCCGCATACCGTCAACACTTCGTGAGTTTGGAGGTTACCCCATACTTGTCACTCACAGAGCATATGCTGAATCAGAGAGTGTTATGTATGGGGAACTGGGGCACATCAAGAGGTATTGTTCCAAAAGAGTTTACAGACCTCAAATATTCAGAGTTAAATAGGTGGTCAAGGAAGAGGCGTCATTCTGGAGGGCGTTGTGGCCGAGGTAATGGTGTCACCACAACGGCCGGGGTTGACGGGCAAACTGGAGCTCTAACACACTGGTAGGGGCAATGGGGCAGACAAGTATAGGGGCCTACATTACGGTTTCCCTGGGCGGTGGGTAGGAGAAGTGAATCAGGGTGGTGTACAGAGTGTAAGGGAGTAGGAGGACGGAGCATGGGACTGAAAGATAGAGGGGTGAAAGGTGACGGGGGATAGTATTGATAGGAGGTTGGGGTGGAGGTTGCTAGGGAGGTGATTAAGTTCTTGGGGGGCCTCTTCAGGCCTCTGATGTCTGTTCTCATAGTAATCTTTTGGGTTGTGATTGCATGGCTTCCCTAAATATATTTGATCCTTTCTACAACATTTTCATATGTTCTTCTCATTTTGCTCCCCGTTCCTTAATTTACATTGTGGGGGGGAATTGCTGATTTGACATCCTTTTCGTGTTCCTAAACTCGTGGGTGAGTCTGTGATGTTAAAGGTGTATAGGTCGTGTCTTGTCACTTTGCGTGGGGAGCATACTCCTGTAGAATTTGTTTTCTTAGGATAAGGTGTGATTTCGATGTAATTCTGGGTATGACTTGGCTTTCCTCCCAAATTTTGGTCAATCTTAGATTGTAACGCTAAAACTTTAAAGTTGGCCAATCCCTGGGACCAGATCCGTTAATATGGAGGTGACTACACTTCCACTCCAGTTCGTATATCTACTTTCTTCGTGCTAAAGAGAGGTTAGTAAAGGGTGCTTAGCTTTCGTGGGGCACCCGCGGGTGATACTACCCCAAGTACCTTCAATTATCGTTTTCCGTTAGTCCTGAGTTTCTGGATGTGTTTCTTGGGCGACCATTCTGGTATGGCCACCGGATTAGAGATATTCGACTTTTGTCATTAACTGGACTGGGATACTCGCCCCATTTTCCATCCCCCTCTCCTTATATAAAGGCTCCACCAGCAGAGTTTAAGGGAGTTAAAGGCCCAACTACAATAGTTGTTAAGTAAAGGTTTCATTAGAACCGTGCATCCCCTGGGTGAGCTCCCTGTGTTATTTGTGAGAGAAGGATGGGATTTTCGGATGTGCTAGACAACCGGCAATTGAACAAAGTACCTGTTAAGAACAAGTACCCACCCCCCCGCCTTCCCGCATTGATGATTTTGTTTCGTCGTTACAAGGTTGTTGCACCTTCTCGAAAATTGATTTGAGATTGGTTATCATCACTTTGAAAATACGGGCAAACGAATGTTCCCAAACTCTGCTTTTCGGACCAAGGTATTGCATTATGAGTTCTTAGTAATGTCCTTTTGTGCTTACAATGCCCCTGCTGGCTTTCATGATGTTGAATGAACTGGATCTTTAAGCCATATCTGGATATCTTTTTGTGATCGTATTATTGATGAGATATGTATACGCCCAAGAGTAAGAAGGAACATGAGGAGCATTTGAGGAATCGTGTTCTAAGTATTATGTAGAAAAGACTTTATGGCCAAATTCTCAAGGTGTGAGTTTTTGCTAGATTTCAGTGTCATTCTTGGGGCACGTAGTTCTAAGGATGGATTAATGGGTGGATCCTTCTAAGATATGAAACAGTGAGAATTGGTAGACCTACTAATTGGTCCATAAATAAGGAGCTTTGTTGGTTTAGCCAGCTACTTACCGCGATTTGCAAGGGAGTCTCTTCTATGCCTCCCAATTGACGAACTTGACTAAGCAGAATGTTCCATTTGTATGGTCGATAATGTGATGAAAGCTTTCAGAAACTCAAGACTTGCGCTACTGCACAGCCCATCCTTACCCTTGCAGTAGAGGGTAAAAACTTTCATTGTTTATTGTGGATGCATCCTTCTGGTTTGGGGGTGGCAGTGCTTAATGCAAGAGAAAATGTTAATTGCTTACGCTTCGAGGCAATTAAAGGTGCATGAACGTAACTATCCGACCCCTGATTATAGGAATTGGCTGCAGTCGTGTTTGCATTAAAAGAAATGGAACAACAAATCTATATGGGGTTTAAGTGAGAATCTATACGGATCATCGTAGCCACAATATGTCTGTTACTCGAACGATTGTGATTTTTGAGACAGAGAGGTGATAGGAACTACTGAAGGAATTCATGATGTTACCCATCTTGTGTCAAGCCGGAAAGGCTAATGTTGTGGAAGACGCCTTAAGTAGAAAAGCAGGAGCATGGTATTTTAAGAGCCCACTTCCAATTTCTAGAACGCCCATAGGCCTCAGAGAGAGGTTTCAGATCTCTGGCAATGACTTTATGAGGTTAGAAGTAAATGAGAAGGGAGGATTTTTTGGGCCATGTGGAGGTGAATCTTTCTTTTCTTGACCAGATCCAGGAAACCTTTTATGACGAGAAACTCAGGCCTGAATCGGATATGGTTTTTCGAGGAAAGGCGTAAAGCAGCAAGATCGATGAGGAATGTGTTTTGAGAATTAATGGAAGGGTATGTGTACCCTTTGTTGAATGATTTGATTCCCACTATTCTTATATAGGCTCATAGTTCACAGGTATTCTATACATCCTGGTCAACGCAGATGTATCGTGACCTAAAGCAACACTTTGGGTGGAGTAAAATGAATCGCGACATAGTTATTTGTTTGGCCAATGTCCAAATTTCAAGCAAGTAAAGTAATGAACTCAGAGGCCCGTAGGAACACTTAAGAGAATCCCATTCCTGAATGGAAGTGGGAGAGAAATTTGCCAATGACTGGGTCGTGGTTGGTCTTCCCAAAGACATTGGGGACCACGTTTTGATTTATTTGGGTAATTTTGGCAGATTAAACTAATATCTGCTCACTTCATTCCGTCAAGGTGACTTACACCGTAAGAATTAGCAAAACTTTATATCTCAAGATTGTGCGATTGCATGGAGTTCCACGTCCATCATATCAGTAGGGTACGCTAGTTTACTTCTAAGTTTTGGGTGAACATTGCACATGCGGAAATTGGTACTAGGTTGGACCTTAGTTACTTATTTCACCCTCAGACCGATGTAGACATTCTTAGCTAACGATGCGGTATTGGAAAGATATCTTCAATGCATGGTGATAGAATTCGGTGGTCATTGGGGATAAACTTTCTTACACTTTAGCGGAGTTTTCATACAATAATATCTACGACTCAAGTATTGATATGGCTCCTTTGTTCGAACATTGTACGGGAGGATGTAGGCTCCTCCCATTGGTTGGTTTTGATGCATTCGAGGTTAGACCTCTGTGGTACTGACCTTTTGGAAGGGTTCATTAGAGAAGGTGAAATCTATCAAGACAAGCTTTTAAAGGCTCAATTAGGGCAAAAAAGTATGCAACATCGAAAGGTTTAAGGGACTGGAGTTCATGAGGGTGAGCAGCGTCTGAGGTTTTGCCCATTAAGGGGTGATGCGTTTTGGTAAAAAGAGGTAAGCTAAGCCCAAGGTATATTGGACCATTTTGAAGTACTTAAGCGAGTAGGGAGGTGGCTTATGAATTAGCTGGCCTCCAGGGCTGTCAGGAGTGCATCCGGTTTTCAATGTCTCTATGCGAAAAGATACATGGGGATGGGAACTACTTCATTCTGTTGGGATTCAATTTCTTCTTGATGAAAATTACTTATGAGTAGGAGCCTGTTGCCATTTTAGATAGAGAAATTCCGCAAGTTAGATCACGGGAGATTGCTCATCAAAGTTCAATGGAAGAATCGACCAGTTGAAGAGTCCACTTGTGAGAAGGATGATGATTGCCAGAAAATACCCACACCTGTTACAGTTCATGATCAGGTACTCCCTTGTTTGCCCTTGTTTTGCTTCTTGTGATCGTTCGAGGACGAACATGGTAAATTGGTATCTATTGTAACGACTGTTTAGTCGTTTTTGAGCAGCGATTTTTATTTGCTGTAAAAACTGCTGTAGGCGACAGATCCCAACGACGGATCCCGTCATGGGCACGACGGACCGTCGAGGGGGTATCGTTCCAAAACACTTAGAATTTAGAAATTTGGGGTACTGATATCGATCTCCTGAACTTCACGATGGGGTGGCATGGATCGGACCCTTCTCAGGCATGAACTGCCATCACAGATTGGTCTGTTATGAATTGGTGTCTCTGACTTTGTGACTGAAGCAGCAGGACGGGACCGTCGCAGGCACGACGCCGTCACATGCTGCGTGACCAAGACTGGGTCATATTTCTGTTAAATATTTAAGGGTCTTTTTGGACTATATTCCTGCTTATAATATAAGTTAGTGTTTAATGTTAATAATTTAATTACTACTTGGGGTTCAAAGGGAGAACCCTAAACAAGTAGTGGGGTAATTTATATCATCTTTTAGACTTAATTATATGGCTATTAGGGTAAAAGAAAAGGGGTTTTGAATAAGAAAAATAGAAAGAACAAACAAGATAGGGAAGAAACAATCGATCGAGAGAGAGGAAGAATACTACAGCTTTGGGAAGATAGCTTGTTGATCGGATTCTTACGGTGGGGTAGGTTAGGTTAATGCTATTTTATAGTAAAATTTTTTAATAGCCGAATGATATGTATTGGGTGTATTGTAAACCCTCTATATGCTTAAAATTGTGTGTTGCCTGATAGTTTATATTATAATTCTGATGACACTAGAATGAATGAGTTTTAATATATAATTGTGATGAAACTAGCAGGAGAGGCTGTTGAATCTTAAAATCCTAAATTTCTTTGTTATTATGATACCTTGGTATAAAAGGAAGCTTGATGAACTAAAGTAATGAGATTAGAGGATCGGGTGTCACATTTCCGAAACCAGGATAGTAAGAAAGATGGATCGGGTGTCACGTTCCGGCATCTATGATAAAATGAGGATCGGAGTGGCCACATTTCTGGCACCTAGATAGAATATATGGATTGGGTGTCACGTTCCGCACCAGGAATTAATATATGGATCGGGTGTCCACGTTCCGACACCAGGGATGTATATGGATTGTCGGGTGTCACGTTCCGCACACACAGGATCGTATATGATGATCGGGTGTCACGTTCCGACACCAGAATAGAATGAGGATCGAGTGCCACGTTCCTGGCCCCGAGATAGAATGAGGATCGGATTGCCAACGTTCCGGCACCAGGTTAGAATATATGATTCGGTGTCACGTGTCCGACACCCACGATATAAAGATAATGAATCTTGACATATGTTAATAGACTCCAATCCAAAAACTTGTTTCTCTAAACTAGTATGGTATGGAAGTTTTAGTCCTCATGATGTGGTTGGTTATTGTTATAGAATGAGTTTTATACTTGGTTGCTATCACCCCTGTTAAGAATATTAAGTTGATTTTAATGATATTATCTAAATAATATTTCTTTCTATTTGAAGTTGGGCTGATAGAACTACTCAGTAACTCGGTTTTGTACTGACCCCTACTTGTAATTGTTTTCTTTGTTATTTGTGAGTGCAGCAAATGTACCATCGTCTTCAAACTCAACCGCAACTCTAGCCAGTCTTCATCCTTCGGATCTCAGGGTGAGCTAATGCTTCTAGCTTGACTTGATCATCTTCTTCAATGTCTTGCATGCCTTGAAGTTTCCGGCATGGACTAGCTTTTTACTTATTTTAAGGCTTCTTAGATAGTCTTACATTAGTAATTTGAGGATAGATGTAATCTTGTGGTATGACTTCCAGATTTTGGGGTGATAATGTTAAATTTAAGAAGTTATTTATTGATTTTCGTCAATGAGTTTAGTCTTCCGCATTATATTAGTTATTATGGTTGGTTTTCGCTCACATAGTAGGATAAGTGTGGGTACACTCGCGGCTTCGTTTTTGGGTTGGGTCGTGATATTTTACACTTATAATTAATGAATTTACATGCCTTTTTATGATCCTATGTTAAATTGTACTTAGAAACACGATAATGTATGTAAAAGGGTTACTCACATGTATATTAGAATTTTAAAGGTGAAAAGTAGTTCTCACCTTATTGAGTCAATGATAAATGTTATGATTTCTATTGAATGAAGTATAAAGTATTACTTCACACACGTAGATACAATTTAAATACTATTAATGTATAAGTTTGGGAATAATGCTTAGCACCAAATGGATATGGAAAATGAGGTAGAGACTCTCTCGCTAGTTAGGTCTGGTCTTCTACATATATCTCATGAGACGGAAACTCTCCCGCTAGTTAGATCGGGATTTTAGAAGCAATCTCCCTAACTCATAACTATGTGCCCACATATGTATTAGCTAGTGGATCCACACTAAAGTTAGATATACTAGTTCTACATTAGGAAAGTGGGATGCCTTTTTTTGTGTGGGGTCATATGACACCGGACATCATGTAGCTCACATTGTCTATGTCGGTTAAGTAAATATTCCCTCTAATGAACAAGAATATGAAATATGAATACAAAAGTGAGTTATATGCTATGGTTCCGCAAAGAGTTTACTTAGTATGAGTGGTATTATGGGATGTCGTTCATTCATTGCACAACTGAACTTTGAAAGTAGTCATGGTGTGTTCATTTTATATTTATATAATATGAATTTGCATTATGTTTATGTACTATGAATATGAGTTATCTTATGTACTATGAATATTCATTATAATTATGTATTATTAATATGCATTATGTTTATATACTATGAAAATGCGTCATGTTATGCAATATGAATATGCATTATGTTTATGCACTATGAATATGCATAATGTTATGTGCTATGGATATGAAGTATGTGTATATGTTATGAATATGATGTACGTTTATGAATTATGAATATCAACACAATTATGATGTCTCATTACTATGTGTATGAACAATTGATGATATTAATGTATAATAGGTATTAATATAGTAGTCCAAAGATGGTACTAATTGTAGGTAACGTTATGGGACATTATCGAAACATGGCACAAGTGTAACCTAGGATTACTTATGTGGTTATGCTATTATGTCTTATGACTATTCTATTAAGGAGGTTGACTTTATTTCTATTGAATGATGATACTCAAAATTAAGTTAATATAGAATGTTGACTTACGTAATTTATGTGATAGTGCATGTCGTGCTTGGGTTGTATTGCAAGGTACTTCCTTGTCTAGAATTAATGATTATGATGTGCCTAGTCTAGGGTGATTTTAAGGAATACTTAATACAGCAGAATTACGGGATGCTACTCATACATTGCATAGGTTTGATTTAAAGTTGTCCTTAGGGGTTTGTCTTAATGTGTTTACGTGATGTATGTAATGTTATTATTGGTATGAATATCTATTGTATAAAGCTTTTATGTGGAATATGTCTTAACGTGAAGATCAAATTAGTATGTTGAATTAGTTTTGGAAATTTTTCCTAATATGCTCTTAATTATTACTTTTTACCATGATGACACATGTATGACTTTCAAACTAAATGTACGTCTCTAAGCATGTTTTTGCATGTTCATCATACTTACTGCTTAATTGTGCTAACCCATATTTATTCTACGTTTTACTACAAGTAAAGGATTAGGAAAGAGATAGAATTCTCCAGGTTCAAGGTCTTGGGAAAACTTCTTCATGACCAAGTGTATGTCCTCATGAATCAGGGACAAGTATTTTAAAGTTTCTTGTATTTAATTAGCAATCGGTTATGTTAGGTTTTTTTTAAACCCTTTGATTATGTAGGGACATTACCCTATCCTTAAGTTCCATGCCTTGGTTAGATGGACATGTGAGATGTAATCTTCCTTTATGATTTAAAATGTTGCACTCTTTAAGTGAAGGGTTTTTAAATGAGAAGTTTTAATTCCTTGTAATTTATCCATATGATAGAATGTTATGAATGCGATAAGGCTTGTATAAGACCTCCTCAAAGTCGAGTATGTCACGTTACATATAGGGGTTTCTATCGAGTGGTGACTAACATGGTATTAGAGCATATAGTTTCGGGAATGGTTTTTAGGGTTGATGTCACAGAAGCCACGTGTTATAAAGTCTTGTTCAACGGTGTGACTCGCGACACATCTATGAGCAAGAGGCTATAAGACGTTAGGAAATTTCACTTTCTTCATATTTTTATGTTGTGCCATAGAGATTAACTCCTAAGATCTCTCTCTTGTACCTTGTACGGCGGTCTTCTAGATGTGACTACTTTAGGGGATAATGCTTCAAGGATCAAGGTATAAAAAGGTAATTATAGATGCTTTTGTATTAATGTGTGTATCTAGTAAAAAGTTCTTACGGTAGAATGAAATTTTTTGTTTGGATAAGTTTCTTTATGGTTATGTATTACGTTGGTAGAAGATCATGATAGAGTTTTCAGGTTTGTTTAAAAGATTTGAGGAATAGTGGTGTAATCTGATACCTAGAGATGTTGTAGACTCCTTTAAAGGAGAGTACAAGTGTAAATTACCTCTGGGTAGAATCATTTTTAGTGATGCGTTTAAAGGTTAAAGTGATGACTTTATTCGACCGTAGAATAAAAGGTAGTGACGTTACTAAGAGTTTGTGTAGGCTTACCCCTAAGTGGGGGATAATGTGCTTATATGGTATCATTGAACATCCTTGATGTGTTTGATTAATCTTGCTTTATAATCTCATATGAATTGGTGTAGTGTATTTTTCGTGAGTTACATGTTCAACACATTGAGATGTATCTAGTATAAGTCATTAATGTGCTTCATGAGTTGAAATGTTGCGCATGCTTATATATGTGATGAATTGTATAGTTTTCTTTATGATGAGAAGATGAGAATTATGTGAGTTAGAGAAGATAGTTCCTCCAATGAAATATGAAATGAAAAATGTTGATATTTTGATTCATAATGAGTTTGTGGATGTAGTTCCTACATTTTTTGTGTTACAATTGAGATTATTGATGCGGAGTTGATGTTTACTCCGAGTTTCGTGCATTGTTTGTACTGTTCCATGCATGATAGGTTGCTAGTCTTGAGTTTTTCCCTCAAAGTGTTTAAACTTTCATTCAAGGACGAATGTTTATAAATTGGGATAATGTACCGACTCGTAAACTGATAGATTGAAGTAGAGTCTAACGTATAAACTTTATAAGTTTATATATAAACTACAGATATAAAGAGATCCAAAAATTTGTCTAAGTATAATATTAAGGGAGGTTTCAAGTCTATTTAACCACTTCAAGGACCTTAAATGGTTCCTTAATCATTTCCTTAGTTTTTTGGCTAAATCCATAAGTGGAAAGGCGTTTTTGTAAGTGTTATTTTAAAAGTAAATTAGAAAGTTAGTATATTTTATATTATTTCTAAATAACTATATAGAAGATTCTATGTCAAAATATCCCCAAAATAACTCACTTTCAGGAAGACCTACTTCAAATTATAAAGTTCATCTTCTTCCTATATTTTTCACTCTAAATTGAAGGAAGGAGAACAAGCCATGGATGCTCGGATATGGGGATATTAGAAGATATTTTTTCAAAATATCCATTTTTAATTCACCATACCTATATGGGTATGCTGATCCTTCATCCTTTATCAATATTTTTTGAAGGAGTCCAATCAAAAAGAATTTTGAAGTCATTCAAAGATCAAAAACCTAATTTTCTAATCTAAGCATCGGTTAAATGCTAAAACGTTTTGAAAGCATTTATGTAGATGAATTAAGGCTTAGTTGATTATTATATGTTGATTTTTTATTAATTACTTCAATAACCCATGATATTCCCGTAACTATATTATTTTGGAAATTGGTTAATTGTGGAAGTATAATGAATAATAAATATTTATATGAAGTTAGTTTATGAAGTGAGTATATTAGGTATATCTTGTTGTGGTGAACTATTTATGTATTTGTAGATGAGAATAATGACCTACAAAGGGAAATTATGAATGAGTTTATGTTGAATTTCTTATGTGGATGATGTAGGATGTCAATTGTCTTACCTTTTCTAGTATCTTGAATCTATGGGTGGAAATTTATCCTTAATGATATAGAATTATTATACGTTGATTTGTGATCCACTTATGGTTGAGTTCTTTAGTTATTGAGTATGAATAGATTGATACACTTATGATGGAGGTGCTTACATTATGGTATAAGTTGAATTCTATTTAGTGCTATTGTGGAAGGCTATACTGAAATGACTTGCAATATGATTGTATGGGCATACACATGCAATGAATGAGTAAAATAATTTAATTACGATTATGTATATGTCTAGTATTATTAATGTGTATGTTTTGAGTTGCATTGTCTATAAATCGTTTAATGTAATATATAAACATTTTGCATGATTGTGATAATATGTACATGCTTATTAACACTTTGAGAGGGCATTGTCAATGATGATAATGTTGTTGTTTTGTCATAGTACGGACAATTAAACCTAAAAACTCTATACATAAATATGATTATGGTGTATCTATGGTGTCGATTGAAAGTATAGTTATCATATGCACCGTTACACATTATTAAATATGAAATTTACATGTCTATGATAATCCCATTGTGTTGATTGAAAGATAGTGCTCATGAAAGGTAATTCTCACCTTATTGAATTAATGAGCTATTTTATGAATAGAATTTACTAAAGGTTAAAGTATTCCTTCACACATGTAGATACAATCTAAATAATATTAATGTATAACTTTGCGAATAATGCTTAGCACCGAACAAATATGGAAAAAGAGGCATAGACTTTCCCGCTAGTTAGGTCGGGTCTTCTACATATGCTCTCATAAGATGGCACCCGCTAGTCAGGACGGGTTTTTACAAATAATCTCCCTATCCTATAACAATGTTCCCTCATATGTATTAGCTAGTGAAGGCCAATGAAAAGGGTACCAGGGTAGAGTGGGAGGGAAAGGTGTAGTTTAAGGGGGATAACGGTAGAATTAGGAACGAGGAGTAAACATAGCGTGTGAGGGAAGTAAAATGGCTTAAGGTTCCACACAAAATCTAAATATGTTATTCTACCTTGGCATGTAGGAACACATTTTTTTCGGTTTGGGGTCCATATGACACAAGATTCATGTAGCTCAACGGTCAATGTCGTTAAAGATACAATTTCCCACGATGAACCACGAAACATGAATTATAATACGAAAGTGAGTTAAATATGCTATGGTTCCTCCATGGGTTATTAGTATGAGTCGGTAGTATGAGAAATGTCCTTCTCACACATTTACAGTGGACTTTGAGAGTAGTCTTGGTGTGTTCCTTATATGTTTATGCACTATAAATATGCATTATGATTATGAACTTTAAATGTGCATATGTTATATACGATGAATATTCATTATGTTTATGTACTATAAATATGAATTATTGTTGTGTACTAAGAATATGCATCATGTTATGTTCTATGATATTGTGTTATTTTTTATGGACTATTAATATGCATTATGTTTTGTACCTCTTATAAATCTTAAGTATTCCTTGTTCTATAAATATGTATATGTTTTTAATATAATATAGTATGGCATGTATTCTCAAGGATATAACTTAGTGTAGGTAGGGTTATGGGACCTTATCTACACATGGCACAAGTTAATCTATGATTACATATGTGATTATGCTATTACGTATTATGAGTATGCTATTAAGGACGTTGAATTAATGTTGAATGAATGATGATACTCTTTATTAAGTTAATATCGAATATTGACTTATGTAATATTATATGTCTTGCTTGGATTGTGTTGCTAGGTACTTCCTTTTCTAGACTTAATATTTATAAATGTGCCTAGTCTCGGGTGACATTAAGGAATACATAGAGTGAGTAGTATTATGAGATTCTACTCATACATTGCAGAAGTATGTTTTACAGATGTCCTTAAGGGTTGGTTTAATGTGTTTATGTGAAGTATGTAATGTTAATAATTTTTATGAATATGTATTGTCAAAATATTGTATGTTGAATATGTCCTAATGTGAAGATATGATTACTATGTTGACTAGTTTTGGATATTTTCTTAATATGCTCTTAATTATGAAGTTCTACCAAAATAACATATGCATTACTTTCACACAATATGTTCCTTTCAAACATGTTTTTTCATGGTCATCATACTTAGTAATTAATTGTTATAACCCATATTTCTTCTACCTTTTATACAGGTGTATGTTTCGGCAAGAGATAAAGTTCTCTAGATTCAAGGGCTTGGGAAGAGTTCTCCAAGACCAAGTGTATGTCTTCATGATTCAGGGACAAGTACTTAGAAGTTTGTTGTATTTAATTTGTGATTGGTTATGTCTAGTTTTGTTTAAGTCTTTCAATTGTGAAAGGATTTACCCTATACTTAGGTTCAATGTCTTGGTTAGATGGCCATGTAAGATATAGGCTTCCGCTATGATTTTAAATGTCGTGTCTTGAAATGAAGGGTTTTGAAATGAAAATTTTTAATTCATTTTTATTTTTCATTATGATTGAACATTATGTACACTATGAGTCTTGTATAAGACCTCTTCGAGGTCGAGTACGCCATGTTATGACTTGGGGTGCTCTAGAGTCGTGACACTAATCACCTACGATAATTAACACCATAACTATATTGTTGAATGGTTATAAAGTTATTTATTATTTAGCATTAAGTTATATTCATGTATGGTGATCCAAGAGAGGTTCCTAGGTATATCCTTATCCTAGAAATGAGTAAGGCGTAGCTATTTAGAGATCAACAAGCTACTTATGTTCCACGTTCTATCCTTTTATTCCTCTCTTAAGTTCAATTTGGATGTTAAATCTATTTCTGTGGTGATTAGTAATGAAATACAAAATAAGAAAATAAGAGAGATTCATAATGATAGTCAATAATAAACCAAAGAACAAACCCAATTGATTAAAATCTTTTTGTTTCCACACCCCTACAACTAGGGTAGTTAACTACTTTTAATCCAAGTATCAATCATACAATTGTTATGAATGATTGAAATTATTGAAGGAAAAGAGTATCAGAATTAATCCTAAATACTCCCGAGAAAGTCTCTCAAGTAGTTGATCTTTAAAACCCCCAAAAATGTTTAATATAATAAAATAAAACCCTATTTATACTAAAAGTCTAAACAACCACTTTTGGTACTCATGCACGTGTCCCACTATACCTTCCAAATTCTGCATCTTTGAACTTTTTCCGTCAACGCGATGAAAAATCATCACGAGGTGTTTTGACTCAAATTGGGTATTCACTACAACAATTTTTGATCCTTCTCCGCGATGCAGAGAGTACACGCAAATGGCTTGGTGCATTTCTTCATCCTCTTCCTTATTATTTTTTTACTCAAATCCTCAGATTTCTTACTTTGTCCCTTTTAGTGCTCATTTCTCCCAATAAACTTACCTACATAACTAATCATGATGGTTAGCTCATAAATAAACAAATGACTCTATAAGACTCTAAAATATATATATTGAATTCAAACCAAACTTAATTATGAGCATTATTATCATTATAGGAATATAAATATTCCTATGATCACATAGTAAATAAGATGAAGTATCTTATTTGTACCAATCCTATGCCAAGCTCTACCCAACTTGCATCACACATGACCTCAAACAGTTATTTCCAATCTTGTGCAATAATGATAGAAGAAGATACTAGCTTCTTCTTCAACTCTCCAAATGCTCTGAGAAAAACATCATCAAAGTCAAACTTAACCTTATTTTTAAGCAGTTTGTACAACGGATGTGCAGTTTTGGAAAAATCTTTAATGAACTTTTACTAAAATCCAGCATGCCAAAGAAAAATTTTCACTTAGTTAATCGATATGTGTGGAAAAATCTTTTTTATTTAGTCTAATTTAGCTCTATCAACCTAAATACCTTTTTCAAAGATCTAATGCCCCAACACTATGCCTTTTTTCACCATAAAGTGATACTTCTCAGAATTTAGCACCAAGTTCTAAAACTTCAAAACTTCACACCTTTTTTTCAAGTACCTCGCAAAAATTAATTAAATAAACAATTTATAATAATTCAAACACCTATATAATCGATGAACACCTCAATTGTGTCCTCTAACATATAAGAGAAAATCGATATCATACAACGCTGGAAGGTAGCTGGAGCATTTCACAACCAAAATTGCACGCGTTTGAAAGCGAAAGTCCCATATGGGCAAGTGAAGGTGGTCTTCTCTTGGTGTTCTGGGGATATAGATATTTGATGTAAGCATATAACTATAAATGAAGCAATACCAATCCTTTTCCAAAAGTCTATCGAATATCTAGTCTGTGATTGGCATAGGAAAATGGTCTTTCTCTATCATAGTGTTCAACTTCTATTAGTCCATGCTAACTCTAAATCTAGTCACGGGCAGAATTGGAACAAACTTGTTTCTCTCGTTATACACCACATTAATATCACATTTTTTAGCACACACTAAACATGACACACCCAACTATTATCTGTAATGGGATAGATAACTCCAGCATGAAACCACTTGATGATCTCATTTTTAACTACCATTTGCATACGCCAATTCATTATTCTCTAGTACTCGATAATAGGCATTTGATCTTGCATGAGTTTGATTTTTTGAGAAAAAATACCAGGGAGGGGGGGGATCCCAAAAATGTCCCCAATAGTCCATCTAATATGATGCTTGAACCTCATCAACATTCATACCAAACAATCCACTTGTCGCACATCAAAATATCCCACAATAAATATTGGTAGAGTCATATCACTACCCAAGAATACATACCTCAAATGTGGGGTGTAAATCATTGATCTCCAATTTAGGTAACTCTTCAACAAAAGGTCTCACAGGTGGAGAATCACAATTCTACATATCTAACTCCAACTTCATTAGCTTTGATAATATTTGCAACTATCAAGTGCCACAACCAAAGAATAATACTCTTAAATTCCATCACTCTCAAAGTTCTTCACGACTGCTGGTAATGGCCCAAGATCCTATCTCTGTTTTATTTTTTAACCTTAGACCCACTCTATACCCTACATGTTATAGTATATACCAGTTTAAGGTCACCACTCTTTCTTCGTGACCTCAAACTATTGAAGTTCTTTCTTCTTTGCATTATTAATTTAACTTTAACCTAACCTTTCCTACCTTTTCTCCATATCAATCAAAGAATACCCCGTGGCAAGCAATGGTCTCCCAATAATGATGGCAACCTCCTGTTCAACCTCACAATAAGTAATCACAAAATCTGCAAAAAAATAAATTACATAAGTTTCACAAGCATATTTATAAAATACACTAATTGGACTCTTTACAATTCTATCGCTCATGAGTAACCACATCGTAGTTGGTTTTGGTTATCCCAAATACAAATTCTTAAATGGAAAATGACGTGACATTTATGCTAGCGATAAGATGACACATTGCCTTAGCAAGCTATAATAACCCTACGCTACAGGGGGGTAGTGAAAGAACTGGGATCCTTCTTTTTCTGCCCAAGGGACCTTGTAATAATAACACTTCAATATTGTAACCTATCATCATATTCGAAAGGGGGGATAAAGGGAGAAAATCAGGGTTAGGAGAGGAAGGCACGGAGCACGAAGAAAAATGTTGAAATTATGACGATGTGAATGGGAAGGATGCGGTAGACTAAAGGATGGGGGGAGGAGGGTGGAGACGGGGTGCTCTTAGTACAAGAACAACATGGTAGAAGGAATGACAGGTGAGGGGGAGATACCGGAGAGCAACATAGAGTTAGGATGAAGAGGAGAAGCAAATGAGAGAAAGAGAAAAAAGTATGGCGTGGCGAGAGTAGAATTAAGAGGGAGAAAAATGCGGTGGAATGTGAGTGGAGGGGAGGGGTACGAGAAGACATGTATGGGATAAGAACATAGATTGGGGCTTGGTGAAATTGGGGGAATGGAAACCTTTGGCGGAGTGGACAGAAAAGAGCAGATATGGAAGGGGAAGTAACGGTGACGAGGCAAGAGGAGACATAGGGGTGAGCGCCTGATTTGGGGGATGCAGGCATAATATAGAGGGTGCACAGAGATCAGGCTGTAATGTTTGGAGAGGAGAAGTCCGGATGAGGGGGGGCTAAGATGATGAATTAGGACGGGGCCGGAGTTCTTCTCACAATCTCCTTTTGGTCACTTAACTTTATAACTAAGCATACACTGGAATTTCCTCCACAGATTCTATCTACAAAAACATTTGATAGTAATCTGCTTCAACATAGTGAAAAACCTGGGGTATTTTCCTTCTTCGGTCTTCTTTACCAACCTCTGTGGGAAGGGAGGTAGAGGTCTATGTATGGGAAAAATTTTCTCAGTTACCACAACCTCTCTCTTTGTCGCGTTTTCAAACTCTCCCCTCCCCTCAACCACATCATCATCTCTATTAGTCTAAATTTGCTCCTCAGATGACATATGTTTATCAATGGTTTGCTTATCCCTGTGAGTAATCACATCCATACAATGCCCATCATTCTTTGGATTATGAATAGTATTACTTGGAAGAGTACAAGGTTGGTAGGGATTCACTGTGGTAGATAATTGTGTCATCTAATGTTCAACATTCCTTATTGACAGTGGGTGGACATAAACTATTTAACCAATACCAGACAAGTCATTCCGCATCTTCTTCACATTATAATCAGCTGCATCAAACCTTCTCATTATTTTCAGCGCCATATCACCAATACATTAAATTTTACCTCGAGCTTCCCTACGATTAGATTCCCAATTTTGAAGAGGAACATCATGTCTAACAGAATAGATTCTTTTGCTATAACTGTTCCAGTTGTAGTTTTTGACGCTACCGTAGCTCCTACGCAGTATATATTGACATTCTCATTGTAGTTGGTATCGTTCTGACCTTGTCTTCCTTGACCTGGGCACTAACTAAGCATGTTAAAACGTATGGTGTTAGGTCAGAAAACCCCCCGTTTAATTTATCCTTTATGTTTAGCTTCTTGTACAGTAGAAATAATTTTTCTATGAATGCATCAGTAAATTTATATCATGTATATATCGAGTTGTAAAGTATTTCATTAAACCAAGTCTATCATTCCGTTCATTTGAAGGAAAGCATTACGGAATACAATTTGAACAATCTCAACATTATCACTAAGTAAAGGTTTTCACATAAAAGACTCTCTGAAGTTCATTAAGGTCACATGTCATTCCAACATTCACGACTAGGAGTTCTTACACCCTAAATCAATACATCACATTTCATATCTCTTATACATAAGCAAGGGTCACAGCAAGTCCTACCAGACAGATAACCACATACTTCATAACTTCACTTTACCCATAATGCAAATCTTCTAGAAGTCCTATAAACCAACCCTAACAATTTAAAATTCATCGTTATATAACTATCATAACATCATCAATCCTAATCAACATAGAGACTCATATAGACAATTAGGAATAACCAAGACTCAAACCCTAACCTATATCATATTGGTCAAGGCATAGTCTAACATGGTCAACCTAAGACAACAGGAAACTAAAGACTCCACAATGTAGATAGAATTGTCGGGTTCACATAATCAACACTACCATATATAGCCTATTACTTCAATATAGTTTTCAACAAAGCCAAGAATCATCATATGCATAAAGTAATTTCTACAATGGCCACATCAATTGGCAAGTAAAACACATAACACCACCCCGCCGCATAAGTGGATCATATACCATAAAACGAATCATAATCACAAGTGAAAAATAAAACACCGAAAAATACAATGATAGGGCATCATACCACCCACATCATCCCAACACTTCCATCCAAATCAAATTACTCAATTCGATACACCTGACCCTTACCCCAGGCCATAATCAACAATAAACATAAAAACTAACAATATTAATGACCTATGTTAATATATGTAAAATTCATCAATCTATACATCCTAGATATAATTACTACATTATACATCAATGAAGCAGACCACATAAAACTACATAAGAATTCATCAACATTATATTTATCAGTACCCCATAACATAATCAAAAATCTAAATTTTCATCCAAGTCATGTTTCATAGTAAGTTTAGATTAAAATCTCAATAAAACCTATATTAAATCTTATTCAATGTTTAGAAACATTACATGCAAGACCCTGGTGAAGAATGATTAAATGGATAATTCATCTTCAGAAACTTTGAAACATCTCGAAAATTGGGGCGTCTTGATAGAGATTTTTCAGATCAATATCCATACCTGATGGAGGCTAATTCTCTTCACTTTGAATTAATAATTTTAACCAAAACATCACATCCAAGATGTTCCTTGATTTGACTTTCAATGACCATTTGTGAAATTTCTAAGAGATTTTGAATTTGATTTTGATAAAAGAAGTTTTTTAAAAAAAAAAAACTTGAAATAAATACATTTAAATCCCATATAGCCCTTAGGAACCGCCAGTGTTTATTTTTGGAGGTGGAGTGAATTTACAAATTCACCCCTAGCTGGCAGTAAAACTGCACGCAGTGACATGACCATGGACGGTGGATAGTCGACGGCCCATTTGTCTACAAATGGACTGTCCTGTCCCTCCATTGGTTGGTTCACTTACCGCCCAAGGTTCCTTATCCTTGTACCAGACTAAGTGTCATCCTACCATACAATTCACGCCCCATCCTTTGACCAACGAACCGTTCTTTGGTCAATGGTATGGGACAATGAACTTGGCATCGAAGAACTGCCCATAGACAATACGTAGGTCCACTTACGAGCCATCCTGTCCTTCGTCGATGGGTTCAGAGACATGGCATAGGTATCTTAGAAACCTAGTATAAGAAATTACCAACGCCTATCACCAACAGAGAGTCGACCAGGCCACTGGTCGTCATTGGGGGGGGGGGGGGGGGGGGGGGGGGGGGGGGGGGGGGGGGGTGGGTGGGGGGGGTCTTCCGTAGGTGAGGCTGACTTGGGCTGTGATGGCCACCAACTTTGGTTTTTCCTCAAGGACCCTTGTATGGTCCTTGGGGATAATTTCCTGAACGTTTCCAACTCAAATACGATTGTCTATGATTTTAGCACCTATTAGTTAAATTTTATTCTAAACGAACACGTAAAACTTGATGAAACATGCCTAGACACACTAGGTCATTTCAAGGAACATCTTTCGAACTTCATGGACGTTCTTGGACGTGTACTCTCCAAACCCACTAATTTGCACATTAATTACATGATAATAACACATTTTATTAAGTCTTAAAAACCGCATGAATCACAAAACATCACATAAAACCACATATGATGCACATAGGTGACTTAGTCGTCCAACGTCTTTGTTGTCCCTTGACGTTTGACTTCCAATACACCTAATACTTTAGCAACTGCCTCTATACCGTATATTCGACCTATTTAGGACCATATACTATCAAGACCAGAAAGTTAGGCTCTAGATCAACTAAGTTTTTTCGGGGTCTTACATTTAATACTCTAATTCATGATAAAGGCTTTAGGAGCTTGCTCCTTCATACATCATATAGCTCAAAGGATTCTAATATGAGAATGCCCTTTCAGCGTAGACCCTCTTTCATTTTAAAATGTACTTTTACATATTCATAGAATCATACAACATGTGTTTTTCTATAGAATGTGAGATCTACCTTCACATGAACACCTCTAGTCACACATTCTCATAACTTCAAGGACATGATCATATAACATAAACATGTACAAGAATATAAACACTGCCATCATAAGTGAACCATACCAATCAACACAACTCAATATACATTTTAAATTATTTAGAGGAAATAGGTCAAGTTACAAAATTTCCAAGCTAATAATCATCTTTGATTATTCCTCCATAATTCATATTAAGGTGATATAGATAGTAACATCAATAAGCAATTCAATATAATCTAATCACAATTCTATAAACATGAAATACAGATAACAAGACCCACATTATAGTCCAATTTGAAAAATTAGGAGGATCATGGGTTCTTCATAAAGTTGGAAAGAAATTCATTATAAAATCAGTAACTAAACATATATTCATCATTAAAATGCTTTTGAAATCACTTCAACAATAAAACCATGGCTAGATTGAATATATGATTTTGACTTATAATACTGTTTAGAAAAAGCACTGAAAGGACTGTATAGATGAATGGTTATCTATGGATAAAGGATCCCTGTACCTTTTACATTAGAAAGACCACAACAATCTGAGAATAAATTCTTCCAAGATTCACCTCCCGAGCTTGTTCTTGAGGTGGTCTCAATTGAGGTTGGTGGGATTTTGGAATAAGAGATAGTTTTTGGGTTTTGGAATTTTGATTTCTAATTGAGTCGTTGGGGTTATTTGGGGAATGGGTTTAATAATGACCTAACATCATAATATAAAACATCACGCAAAATACCCAAAACAATCCCACATTGATTGGACCACTTTAGACAAGTCTAATATCACTTAAACTTTCGGAATTATCGTCGAGGAACAAGTCTACTCTGCGGAGCGATTCCCACAAGAAATTGGAAATAAATTATTGTACAATGAAGTGCAAGATGAGGGCCCAATTATCTTGTATTTATCCAAGGCACAAACCCTGTTTCATTAGGTAGCTTTCTTGACCAAAGCGTGGGGTCCTTTCGTTGACCCCTAGGGCGATCCTTAGGGAATTGGACCTGGACATTTAGATCCTTAACATATTTATCAGGATAGTAGGGTCCACTACACTGTCTTTTCACTAAAAAAAATTGAAAAACTATTAAACATACCAGGACACGCTAGCACGTTTGAAGACCAACTTTCAGAACGTCTTGGAACTTTGACCTCCAAACTTCTTCAAATTAATTATACAACTATAAAACACTTAATTAGTCATTTAAGGACTTAATAAACTCATAACAACACTTTTAGGATCTAACTAAACCTAACTCATTTTGAGGGTGTAGCAATACTCCCGCACTTCCTAAGATTTGTCCTTGAATGACACTTGAAACATTTTAAATAAAAAAACCCTTTTATTAAGTACTTATGAGTCGATAGTGCAGCTAAAAAACATTTCAACGTTTTATCAGACAATAGTCAATGCACCAAAACTTACAAAGGACACCAATTTCATACAAGCATCCAAGCAAAGCAACATAATCCAACATGAACTACTGCTACAATTATTTTTATGGATACATACTTCTTCATATTCATTGCCATTTGGAATAACTACCTTCTCCAAATTTAGGCATGTTCATTATTTCATCATAAGGTTAAACATACAATTGATTTAAATTGCACATATAGGCATAATCCACACTTCAACAGATGAGAAAATCTTGAACAATTCATTTAGTTGCGCAAGAATCATGAATAATGTACATCGACTACAATCTAATTGTCTAGACATAACAACATGAAGGTCATATATTAAATAACTATGCTTCGCTTTGTCAATGAGACTACCTTCTCCTAGTCACAACATATACACATGGAACCATATACTTCATATTAAGGCAATGCATAGAGGTTATTTCATATTAAGGAGGATTACTCAAAACGACATTATTCTTATACTTCTTTCCTTATGAAATCAACATGGTAGGTCACACAAAGCACATCAAGACATTAAGAATAAAAATTACAGCTTTCTATTTCTTTAACATCACTAGCTTTCAAAAATACGCATCATATAGGGAAATTATAACAACTTATTGGCATACAAAAAGATATAGTCTAGAGAAACTATTACTTCTCAAGAGTGAGCCTATAGTTACAATTTTCAAATGTCAAAAGTCAAACTTTTTTCAAAGAGACCCATCTTTTCAAGGGAGACTCAACTTCTCATTGTAAAGCTAACACACCACACATTAAAGTGAAATAAATCATTCTCACTAAATAATTTCATTATATCAAATTTCACATTTATCATACAAGGATGCACAACAACATAAGTAACATGAAAACTTATCAAAGTTTCCTTCTTCATGCAATAATGTCTTTTCATAATATGCATAACATAGTGTCATCTACGATATGCGTAACATATGGAGAACATGCAACTTATCCTTTTAGGAAATACTCCTATCACGAACAAGAAACTTAGAAATTGTGTGGTTTAAATCTTGAGTAGAAGGAAAATATAGGGATATCTACATCCTTACTACTCAAATGAACCTCCCCCACATAGGCTAAACCCATTTCAGAGCAACTCATCTCAACTATAGGGATTTTTGAGCTTACAGACCTTATTTATTAAGAACATCATCTCTCTCTTCAGATCTATGCTCATGAACAACCTTCTTACCATCACTACAAAGTGATTTTTAGCCTAGATAAGTTCAATACATTTCATCATAGCGGCATCAAGGGCATTTAAAATCTTACCATCTATGATTGTTATCCCCCACTAAGGGTAAGCCTAATCACATCACACCTTTAAACACCAAGAACAAGAAAAGTCTAGATCAAACTATAAGGGTTATGACTTTTGGGGGAAACTTCCAACCAACCATGCCTAGGTACAATCTATGCACTTCCTCAATTTACCATATTTAAATTCAAGCTTAAAAGAACACGAACAACTTTAATATAGGTCAACATCAATTCTCTCATTCTCTTCAAGAGATAAGGGGTACATAGCATACATCCCCCTAAGTCACCTTAGGGTAATCATTCTTCCAACTTATGGAATAAAACCCTTTTCCACTTTCTACAACTATTAGAATAGGTTCATAAAGGGAATCATTAACTAGTCATAAGGATTCTCCTACTAACTAGCATACATAACAATCACTTTTAAAGGCTCAACACATTGTATCCCCTCCTTAGAATCAAGCCTATACAAAATATTCCAATTCACATAAGGGCAACTATGAATCATTACACAATTACAAAAGCAACTTCAACTTTCACTATTTACCACATTTTCTCCCAAACCTTTCAAGCCTATATCACAACATCATATAACTATCTTACATAATCATATGGCAATCAATCATTCCAATGGGAACTTCATGCAACCATAACAACTACTAACAAGCTACAACCACATCATATCATAACTTCTGAACATAGAATCTCCGTACTCATAAATTACCTACAGCCATTAATGACATCACATCAACATATACTAAATTCAGTTTCAGATACACTCACCAAACCATAAAACCATGGTAAGAATCACAACTTACCTTTTCTCCCTCAAGCATTGATACATCATCCCAATCCAATCCATCACATCTAAAAAGACCACTGATCAAGGAAACATAAGAGAGAGATCATATAGAGTTATGTTCTATGCCACTATTTGAGAATAGTGAAGAAGGGAAATTTTATCGTCTATAGCCTCTCGCTCATAGATATGTCGCGACTCACAACCTATAATCGAGACTCTACTAGACGTGGCAATACGAGACATTGAAACCTAATGAAAAAACCTAAAACCTTATGCTCTGATACAAAGTTTGTTATAACCCGAGAGTAACCCCTAGAATATATGGGAGTCCCAAATCGAAACAAGGCGTTGACAACCTATTGGAGGTCTAAGACAAGTCCTTAGACATTTTTCATTACATAATCGTAAAAATAGCAGAAAATTTAAGACGTATATAAATGTATGTGTATATATATATATATATATAATACATAGACCCTTCGTATAGGAAGGTTATGTAGCCTTCTACTTTTATTGCACATACATATATAAGATAGAAATAAGACTTTAATATTGTCTCATCTCGTAACCATCTAACTATATTAGCAATTTTGGGACATATCCCATACATCAATGTAAAGAGAGTCACATATAGGCTTTATTCAATCCGTACTCAAATGAAAGGAGACAGAATATAATAGTAATAAAACTAAAATGACAACATAAGCTCAATATTGGGATCGCCCTTGGTAAAATAAGGACCTACCCAACTTTGATGATAAAAGGATCCAAGTCTTTTTTTAAGTTTCCTTCCAAAACACTTCAACTATCGGAACCTAAAAATATTGGGGAAAGGGGGAAAAGTGGGGTTAGTACGCCACTTGTACTAACTATGAGACCATATGCACATATACTATCAAAATATGTTAAAAGGGGACATTGGTTAAACCATGCTATTTTACTCTTTTAAAGTCTTTTGCATAACCAAGCAAGCCATACCAAGTAATAAAACATGCCTAATAACTCAAACAAGTGATATACATGTCATCATATTTGAACCCATAATCCATTACAACCATATTATCAAGGAATAACATCACAAGAATGAATAAGAGTTAATCATATCATAATAATCAAGACAACTACTCATGAATCCTCATCAAGTCAACAAGTGCAATGACCAAACAAATCCCCATAACCTTACTCAATCAAGTAGCCTCAAGAAGAAACAATAATCAATGTCCAACTTCACATAATATAACCTTTAAGATACATAACATCATACTTTAATAGTACAACCCAATTTAATGTTCAAGAGGATAATCATCATTCTATAATATCATTTGTATTGTAGAATCAACATGTAATCATCATATACATCATCAAGGCAGTGGGAAAGTAGAGTCCCATAGCGCTTCCTAGGCTATGTTAAACCTCTCAAGTCACCTTAGCTAATTTATACTTCATTAATCCATTTTGGTTTAGGGAACACTTGCCTTAACTGACATAGACCACAAGATCTAATTGTGGAATTTGGTGTTGTAAAACCATACAGTGATGAAAGGTGGTCTACCGGACAAACTAATACAAAACATAAAAGTAGCTTTCTAGGTAGATCCAAAGAGATAGTACATTCCCTCTTCTTACCACATGGTAATTTGTTCCGCCTCCCATGGGAATCTATTGGATGAGTATTCCTCTTTGGCAAGTCAATATCTCATGTGGAACTATAGGATGAATCTTCCTCTTTGGGATGTCATCACCTCCCATTGTCAATTTCACTCGTTGATAAGCAAAGTCCCTTTATTGAAATATATTTAAGTCTTTATTATCAATCATAACATAGTTTAGGTCATAGTGTCTAGCCTTTGTATCATCATCATCATCATAGCTCAATAAGAATTGCACGAGTATAGTCCTTTCATCACAATTCATATATGTGAGGTTAACATGTTACATATCACTTCATAATAAGGCACATTTATATACATCACCCTCCTTATAACATTACATCCTAATCAACCTCACAACCATTATTAATACAATACGATTCAACATCATGCACCTTATCAATACTAACTAAAGCATACTCCAACACAATCGTCATGACTTAACTTCACAGAGTAGGGATTACATGACTTACAAAATCTTCTTCATTGTTCATCATAAGGTTCTTATCATCAACCCATAAATCAACCCAACTAGGTTATCACATCAACATAATTCAATAACAAACATAATAATAAGGTTAGAAGAATAACTACAACATAATTCAATATTAACTCAAAGCTTATGACAAGATGCTTAAGTCAATTCTCATAACCTAGATCACTTATTAAGAACTCATATCTAAGACTATATTTCATCCTAATTTTCAATGATTGATGTAACAACATCATCTAATAGTGATTTAACCAATATAAAAGTCAATTGAGTCAATCACAACTTAATTCACATCAAGTTAAAACCTAGGGTTAAGGGTCAAGGATCATGTTCTTCTATTTAGATCAAACAATCACAAATTATCATAATCAACTTAAAATAACTTGTTAATCTATTAATTAAACCCTAAAGAAACCATAACAAACTCGGTTCATAACATCAAATTTGTAATTGAATGAAACCTACTTGAAAACCCAACTTTTAGAAATACTTTTAAGGAGCCCTTTAAGGAAAGAAGTCTCAAAGGAGAATTATATCCCATACCTTAAATCGTTCCTTTACAGCCCCCAAAACCTCCCCCTAGCATGTCTTCAAATATAGAGAAAGAAGAGAGAAGGAAGAGAGTTTATTTTGTGAGTTGTATTTAAATTAATGAGGATTGGGGTTTTTATAGGTCGAGTTAATTAACTTAGTTTGACTCACTTAAACCCCTAATTAATAACCTAACCCCTAAACTAATTAAATGAAAAAACATTAAAATATTCAGGAAATCTTTGACAGTCACAGATGGAACCCCGTTGACGGGTAGTGTATGAGTCGAAGGTTGGCCCCCCCCCTCCATCCTGCACAACCTACATCATTGTCAAAGACTTGTGCAGCCGAGGTCTTTCCCATTTTCGCTACGTGTGGGACGACATTTTCCATCGACACCCCATCGATCCACACATGAGCCGTTCCTTGGCTTTCGTGGTTATTACACTGCCAAGGTAGTGTGGCCTTCTGTGTGCTAGGTTACTCCTAGAGAGCCCTTGGTTGACCTTGGGGAGTCTTACCTGGACGTCGACCATAAATCAACTTTAACATATGTTGTACACCCTTCCACCTAATTTCATGATTTTTTGACTCATAAAAGTTAGTCAAATAGGCTTAGGCACGCTAGTACCTCTTGGAACTAGTTTCCAAATGTCATGGACGTTTTGGTTCATAATTTTTCTAAATGATTTATATTCATCAAAATAGGTCTTAAAACAGTGTTTAGACCCCATGGCACCGATTTTAAGCGTTAAGAATCGTCTTAGATTTTCTAAGTGTTACATTATCACCCGCCCCTTAGGAATATTCGACCCCGAATGACACTAAAATTCTTTTGAAGGAAGGGATAGACTAAGGACTATCAACCCAACAAAATAACAATATCAAAGCAATATAAATCGTAGGAGTTTAACAAGGTAAATTTAACAACTTCAATTAACACACATAAAGCTCAAACACTTCATCATGAGACATTTCCTTCTCACGTCACACATGAGCTCAACATACATTAGACGAGTCAATTAGCACAAGGTTTAACTTATCAATAGGTTACACAAATTTTCACTAACCCTCATCATGTAAAAATACACCACATAACTAAAACAAACCAAAAAGGAAAAATTTCAATGTTTAAGCAACAACTTACTGTATATTACTGTAGTTCAACCAAAGATGCACATTTTTTCAAAACCTCACCAAATATCCTGAAACTTCAATTTCTAGTCATATTTATATTATTAAAAAGAATGACTAACCTTAATTATAAAAAATATGAGCCTAACGGGACTTCATGTCGGCCTCATCCTCCCATTATTCACCGTGAACTAAGTGATTCTTCCATAACACTTTTAAGAAAATCACTTCTTTATTCCTTAACTTCTTGACTTTCTTATAAAGAATTTGAACTGGAACTTCCTCATAAAATTTTTATCCTTGACACCAAGACCCTCAATAGAAACAATAAACTCGGGATCAACAATACATTTTTTAAGCAAGCAAACATGGAGAACCAGATGAACCGAAGCCAATTCACTAGGATGTTTCAATTTATAGGCAACCTTAGCAACTCTTTGCAAGATTTCATAGGAAACCATATAACGAGGACTCAACTTTCCTTTCTTTCAAAATCTAACGACCCATTTGGTTAGTGAAACTTTAAAATATACCTTATCACCTGAATCAAACTCTAAATCCCTTATCATATGATCGACATAAGACTTTTACCGATTATTGTCCATTTACGACCGTTTTCTTATGAAATGAACATTTTCCAAAGTCTTATAAACCAAATCGGGACCTAGAAGCAAAGGCTCACCCACTTCAAACCATCCACCAAGGGACCTATATCGCCTACGATACAAGGCTTCATAGGTAGCCATGGAAATGGATGAATCGAAACTATTATTATAAGAAAACTCCACAAAAGGAAAATGCTTATCGAAATTCCTTTTAAAAGAAATAATGCAAGCTCGAAGCATATCCTCAAGTGTTTGAATAGTACGTTCCGCTTGACCATCCATTTGGGGGTGAAAAGCAGTGCTCAACTTCACCTTAGTATGCAACCCTTTTTGGAATGACCTGCAAAACCTAGATGTGAATTTTGCACCTCGATTCGATATGATGGATAATGAAATACCATGACAACACACAATGTCATCTATGAATATCCTAGCATAATCTTCCGCCGAATAAGTATACTTGACGGGAATAAAGAGAGTGGACTTAGTCAACCTATCCACAAATACCCATATAAAATTATATGACTTTTGAGTCTCAGGTAAACCCACTATAAAGTCCTTATTGATGTCTTCCCACTTCCAAGTAGGAATTTGGATCTCTTGTAGTAAGTCACCCAGCTTTTGATGTTCGGATTTTACTTGTTTGCAATTCGCACACCTAGCACAAAACTTCTCTATGTCCTTATTCAAACCATCCCACCAATATATCTCCCTTAGATCATGGTACATTTTAATCAAACTCGGATGAAAGGAGTAGCGGGACCAATGGTCTACTTCAAGGATCCGGTCCCTCAACCCATCTACATCGGGAACACACAATATCCCTTTGGTACCTGAACACACCATCCCCCCCAAAGAGATTGACTCTTTTAACTTGCTGATAATCGATTCATTCAACTCCATTAATGGTTGATCAAGGTGTTGTTTGGACTTCACCTCAACCACTAAATATGACTCGGAGTTATGATAGACCATAGAACCCCCATTAAGAGAACCTTTCAACATTACCCCCATCCTAGCCAACCTATGAACTTCTTTCACTATGTCTTTCTTAGCTTTATCCATGATGGATACAATACCCATAGTCATACGACTTAGGGAATCCGTAACCAAATTAGCCTTGTCGAGGTGATAGAGGATATTCATATCGTAATCTTTCAACAACTCTAACCACATTCTTTGCCAGAGATTCAACTCCTTTTGGGTAAACACATACTGGAGACTCTTATGGTCGGTAAAGATATCAACATAAACCCAATACAAGTAATGCCTCTATATTTTTAAGGCAAACACCAAGACCGCTAACTTAAGGTCATGAGTTGGATAGTTTTGCTTATGTACCTTAAGTTGCCTAGACACATAGGCTATTATTTTCCCATGTTGCATAAGCACACACCCCAAAAACCACTCAGGATGCATCACAATACACAACAAAACCCTTTGTACCCTCCAGTAATGTCAACACCAGAGCAGAAGTCAGCTTAGCTTTAAACAATTACAAACTTTTCTCACATGTCACTGACAACTCAAATTTCTTACACTTTTGGGTCAAAGTTGTCAAAGGAGATGCAATTGAAACAAAACTGTCCATGAACCTCCGATAATAACCCGCCAAACCTAAAAAATCTCCAAATGTCGGTTGGAGTCAAAGGTCTAGGACAATTTTTCACAGCCTCCATTTTTCTTCGGTCTACCTCAACTCCTTCCCTAGAGATGATATGACCAAGAAATGTTACCGACCTTAACTAAAACTCACACTTTCTATACATGGCAAAAAATTGATGTTCCTTAAGGGTTTGCAATACTACCCTCAAATGACCCATGTGATCACTCTCACTTTTTGTATATACCAAGATATCGTCAATAAACACAATGACAAATGAATATACGTAACTTCAAAACAAACTGTTCAATAGGTCAATAAATACAGTCAGAGCTTCTTGAGCCAAAAGACATTACCAAGAATTGATAGTCCCCATACCTATTCCGAAAGTCCGTCTTTGGTACAGCCTCTCCTATCACACTAAGTTGGTGATACCCCGACCTTAATAAATTTTTGAAAATTAGCTCGCCCATTGGAGTTGATAAAAGAAGTCGTCAATCCGAGGGAGAGGATACTTGGTGTTAATAGTGAAACTGTTTGGTTAGCGGTAATCAATACACATTTTTAAGGACCCATCCTTCTTCTTTACAAACAAAATAAGAGCACCCCACGAAGAAATACCAGTCCTGATAAAACCCTTGTCTAGAAAATCCTTGAGTAGAGCCTTCGACTCCTTCAATTCGGCCGAAGCTATTCGATAAGGGGGAATTTAAATGGGATTTGTATTCGGTAGCAAATCAATACCAAAATCCATTTCCCGTTCAGGAGGAATACGGGGAAAACAATTAGGAAAAAACACTAGAAATTTACTAACTACGGGGATCAACTAAATGGGAGGAATTTCGTAGTCTAGATCTTAGACTATCACATTATGATATAGACAAGATTTAGAGATAATTTTGCATGCTTTTAGGCAAGAGATCATACAACCCCTTGTAAAACACTTTCCCCCCATCTATTCAACATCAGGCTTATTTGGAAATTTTAACTTCACCGCACTAGTCCTACGATCAATAGAAGCAAACCAAGCATGCAACCAATCCATACCCAATATAACATCAAAATCAAATATCCACTAATTCAACATAAGAAACTCTATTGGAAACATTATAGAACAATTTTTATAATCATCTTTTCAACAACCAACTCACCTACGATTAAACACTTTAAAAAAAAAAGGGGGGGGTTTTTCCAATGCAAAATATTGGTTAAAAATATCAAACTTTTTGGATACAAGATGTGAAGCAATTAAAAGGTATCACCCGGATCAGTAAGAATATATATCATAGACAAAACTTTCATTTCAACCTACCGGTACCACTTCCGGGGAAGTCTATTTTCTCACCCTAACCCGGAGAGCATTGAAATCGGTTTCTTCTTGGAGCATCACTGTAACCACTTGATTGAGATTGAGCACTCTTTTCTTGACCCTTCAAATTTAGACAATCTCTCCTCTAATGACCACTCTTGCCACAACCAAATAAAGTTCACATTCCTACCAAACACTTACAAAAATGCCCCTTTCAGCACTTGGCACATGTAGGCTTCTCTTGTGGTGAGTTTCCACTCTTTCCCTTTTGAGCTCTAGGCTTATTTACCTTGTCATCCGATCCTTAGGGAACTTGGATGGAACTTGATTTGAAATCCGATTCATAAATCTAGGCTTTTTTTTGTATATAAACACTTTTCATTGAAGAACTCCTATCAAAACATCTTTTGCCCTCTGTGGCATCCCTAATCTTTCTTTTTGCTATTCCTTTAACTCCTCACATACATGGCATGCGCCATAGGAACGAGAAATGTTTCAATGTTTCATGTAGCATAGCCAAATGACAGCGGTCCTCTTGTGCAAGGTCATCTGATACACTCCCATCGACAAAGCATCTCATTTTCATCTCTAGGATTTGAGACTAAAGAAGGAGACTATTTTACAAAATTTGTGAACTTCGAAAGTTTCATAACAGCTCTAACCAAATCGCCTTATGCGAAGTTTGCTGAGACTCCACCACTATACCTCCCTCAGTTTTTCGCCTGTCAAAAGGACCTCCGCTCAAGTTATATTCCGCCATTGACACAAACATGCTGAGAGCCACGTCATCAGATGATAAGTGGCCAACTTTGTGCCTTTTCACTTGTGGCTAACCCTATAGACAAAGTATCTTGTAGACATAATTCTATTATTTCTGGGGGTCTTCCATAAGCTTATACCCGTAGAGATGATTAGGGTTTATTTGAGTGAATTCCCCTCAGACGGAAGCCATAGTAGTGACTTATATTTTTTTGATGAGGCAGAAAACTAGTGCGTGTAATGTGACATTGGAGGGGAGGCACCAAGAGTGATGAGGAGTAGCGTGGAAATTCTGGACGAGGGAAAAAACCCAGTGTTAGTAGACATGTGGAAGTAAATGGTACTGGGGGGGAAGGTTGATGGAAAACTATGAGGGAAAGAGTGCGACGGTTTACAACCTCCCATGTTGCTTGAACCGTCTAGCATGGATTTAATCATGGCCGCTAGTTCTTGAGGGGTGATAGATTTGGCCCTTTGAAGAAGAGCGGTCCTTATATTATCATCTTTCAAAGTAGGAGGATTAGCTGGTGCATGCTCCATGTAAGCATCTTCTTCAAGTTGAGTAACTTGATCTCCCCACATTGGCAATTTCCTCTTCAAGTTTTCGTGTAAGATTCCTTCTTGTGTTGATTCTTCCTATAAGCACAACAATAGAATTAGATCCAAAATTACACCATTCATATACACTAATGCCATAATACAAGATTTTTATCAAAATGAGAATTTTCTAGGCATCATGTAGGTTCATATGCATAAGTTGGGCCAACTTCACGAGTTAGGACACAAACTAGATACAACTGGTTTTAGAGAGAGACAATTGTCTCTAAGTCTCCTCGCACTCCTCTAATACATGGTTGTAAACATTCGAGTTTACCTACCCCCCTAGATGAAACCGGGCCTCGTCGCCTCTTGAGGACTAAGCTAGCCTCCTTATTTTGCAGATCATATTTCATAAGTTCAAATTTAGAGGACATTTAAAAACTTTTATTAGTTCTACATTGGATGTTTAGATACCCTCTACATACATATAAATTATAAATATTTATATATATATATTATATATACCATAATTATATATAATTAATGGGTTAGTACATCCACATGTACTAAGTATGTGTCTATGCACATACACTCTATGTATGGGTTAGTAAACAACACCACAATAAGACAAGTATATGTATCGCACTAACACCTAAGGACATGCATGAAAAAAAGATCATTTATCATTTTATACTAGAAAACCATGCCTATGTCCATGTAAAGTCATCATGCTTACGATAGAACATATAAAAGTCAAGGATTCCATAACATTGGCATTCTAATATTAAAGACATTATTATTGTCAAGTTACTTTTCATGTTGCACCGATGATATGACATAACATCCGAAATCTTACAAATGATCCCTCCCCCAACCTCAGGCAAAGGTCATGTGCAGCCCCATAACCCCACAAAACCAGAAATAGATAGGAGACCATAGGTAAAGCTTTGCTTCCATTAACTTGAAACATACTTATTCATCACTTTCATATGCAATATAACCCAAAAATCTTCATCATAGTGACCAACAGAAATTAGAGTGCATCATGTATCAAAACATTATCTTGATGTTGTTCATATTTTCCTAAGAACTCTCTCGTAGGACTTTTCCCTTAGAGTCAACTTTGGTTGCATTATCTAGGTAGAGTCCCCTACCCATACCTCTGCTAAGTACAATCGCAAGTAAACCTAGTAATGTTTTTGTTTACTTGTCTTTCATTTTAGCCTGAAGGGAAACATACGTCCCGTAACCGCCTAGATCATTTGTGTTAAAAAGTACATGGGATCTTTTCGTTTCATAGAACACCATACTAAAAAGGTGGTTTACCCGCCAATGTAAACCTAGAGCAGACATAGCTTTTCTAGGTGATCCACTATCTAGTACCACCCTATGGCAGCACATAGCTCAACAATAGGATATGTGTAGAGACCCAGTTCCCATACATGGAAGCTCTCAGCTCCGTTTCGATTCATTGCGAACCTACCTGTCCTCTAAGGTTAGGATCCATGTCATATATAGTTAATCAAGTTCTTTAGCTTGTCCCTTTTCATGACATAACCTTTAAGATCATAGTATTTAATCATTGATATAATCTTGATCATGAGCTCTTCTGATTAGATCAAAATTTTCCTTTCACATACCCTTCTAATGTGAGATTAACATAACATAGTCTCTGTATGGAAAGCCCTACTAGAGAATCTCGTAACTTGCATTTATCGTGGTTCCTTTCAATGATCTCACAAATAACAAGTTCATGCCTACATATCCACAAAAAACTACATACATACTTCCCAACATAGTTCTGATTATGTAGGCTAGAATACTATGGAAGAGTACTCCACATTAAGAAACACTTACCATCTTGCTTCCAAGGCAAGGACTTATTCAATAACTTAGTTCAACTTAGAACATTACTAACGCGTCATAGTAAATTTATTCATACATAATAAAGAAAACTCTCCAATCATATAAAAGAAGTAATGATGCATAATGTAGGGTAAAGGAAGGGCATTTAAGAGTTCATTCTAGTCTTAGATTCGCAATCCCTATCGTTTTTACACTTATCAATTAGTATAAATAATCATTCGAACCATCACTTAGAGAAGATCATGAATAACCGAAATTACAAAAACTTATAAATCAAATACTCAACAATTCGTGTGGTATAGATCATAGAAAACAATTACTTTTCATTGAAGATATTAAACCTAGGGTTAGGAAGAAAACCCGGTTTGTAGAGTAAAACCCCTAGTGTTTGAAGTTCTTGATAACTTATATTGAAAGGACCTCTTGGGTAAAGAAATCCCAAGAGTAAAGAACCCCTTTAGGTAATGAGAGAAATTTTGTTTGTTTTTTTTTGGGACGGGTAAATTGGTCCTAAAACTGTAAGACCTGTTTGTGCCGTTTTGAGCAGGGCAGATTTTATTTCTGGAAATTGGCTAAGTCTGACGGATCCACGACGACCGCACTAGGACGACGGACCGTCGAGGGGGTTCTCGTTCCCAAAACACTTAGAATTTAGCAATTTTGGTACTGAGATCTACTCTCTTTGAACGTCACGACGGGGTGGCAGGACGACCGTCCTCAGGCATGATGTGGGGCCGTCACAATACCCTTGGTAAACATTATCCTCTGAACTGTGTGGACGGAAGCATCCAGGAACGAGCCCGCAGCAAGACCGGCCCCATCAGATTCATAATACAGCTGGGTCGGGATTCTAATACATGTTCTAAGGGAAGGGCTTTTTGGACTATTCCTGCCTTATATTATAAAGTTAGTTGTTGAATATTAATAATCCAATTACTTTGGGGGTTAAAAGGGAGAACCTTGATCAAGTATGGGTGTATTGTTATCATCTTTTTATACTTAATTTATATTATTATGGTAAAAGAAAAAGGGTTTTGACTAAGAAAAACATAAAGAAACCAGAGAGAGAGAGGAGGTAGAAACGAACGAGGAAAGAGAAGAACGAAGAGAACAGCAAAGACTTTTAGATGTAGCTTGTTTGAGCACGAATTCTCGTGGAGGTAGGTTATGGTTTATGCGTACTTCGTATTAAACTCTTAATTAGAATCTATGTATTGTGTTGTATCGTAACCCTTCTATATGCTTAATGTATGCTTGTATTAATGTGATTTACATAATTGTGATAAAAAAGCCATGATGAAGCTTTGAAATCCTAACTCTTGAAAAACCCTAATTCTTTCTTGTTGTAAGATGTGATGATGCCTTGGTATTAAAGTAAGGCTTTGATGAACTAAAGTGTGAGAAGAGTGGAACGGGTGTCACGAACCGACATGTAGAATTAAGGATCCGGGTTACAACCAACACGTAGAATTAGGGGACGGGTGTCATAACCGACAACATATAATTAAGGATCGGGTGTCACGAACTGACACGTATAATTACGGGATCGGATGTCATAAACCTACACGAAATTAGGGGATCGGGTGTCACAACCGACACGTATAATTAAGGGATTCGGGGTCAACGAATCCGACACATAGAATTAGGGGGAGTTTGTGTCACGAACCGACACGTAGAATTAGGGGACGTGGGTCACGAACCTACACGAGTATATGGACAGTAGTGTCACGTCCCGACAACGAGAGAATAAGCAATAATGAATCTTGAAGACGTTTAATATACGCAATCTAATTAACTAACCTAATTCCCAAGAAAAAATTCCCAAATGGGTTGGCATTAGGCTTGAGTTCTCATTGGGTGAACTTGGTGGTGGGCTTATTCATGGTTATAGAAGTTGTTGTTGGCTACATGTTGATAGTGTAGTTGATTTTGATATTATTTTGATATATCTGTTGTTCTTATTTGTGCGTGGCCGATGATACCTACTCATTACTTGGGTTTTTGTACTGACCCCTACGTGTAATTGTTTTCTTTGTTTATTTGGAGTTGCAGCAAACGGACCATGCATCTTCAACTCAAACCGCAACTCTAGCGCTGTCTTCATCACGTCGGATCTCAGTGGAGCTAAATGTCTTCCCAAGCTTTGACTGGATCCCTTCTTCATTCTTGATCCTAAGTTCCAGCCTGGACTAGCTTTTTACTTATTTTACTGCTTAGATTAGTAATTTGGGATAGCGATGTCTTGTGGTGTGACTCGCATGTTTTGGAATAAATATATGGAGTTTTAATAAGTTTATTTAATCGCTTTCATTATAGTTTAAGTCTTCCGTATATATTGTTATTTATGTTGAAACGTTGGGAATTGGATGGGTTGTAGGTTCGCTATACGATAAAAGATAAGTGGTGGGTGCAGTCGCGCGCCATTTTGGGTCGTGACAACCTTGGTATGAGCATTATGTTCGTTGGTCTCATCACAACAAGAACAGTCTAGTAGGGTTCTTAGAGAACGGTAGGGGGAACCCTTTACTTTCTTTGAGAGGCTATAAGACTTTAGGTAATCCTCTAACTCCATTCTTTCTTCTTTCTTTTCATCGTGTCGTGATATTACTTGGGATCCAATTGGTATCTACGGGGCACAAATGTATCTGACCATCTTCACTCTATTTCCGCAGATGGTTAGACTAGAAGCACACGACTTTCTCCAACACCACATCGGCAAAGACAAGAAGCGTCTGAGCCAAGCCACTGGGGCGTAGCTCGAAGAGGAGTAGTGACAAGAGCCGTGAAGAGGTCCGTGGGAGTACTTCTCTAGAGGGAAGAAGGACGAGCACTCTATCCCATCTAGTACTAGGCGGTGACCTCCTCCACCAACTTAGGAGTGGTAAGCGAGGGTTAGGTGGAGAATGAACAAGTGCATAATGAGGATATACCACCGCCAACTACCGCGATATGATAAATAGGTGTCTGTTGCTTCTCTTAAGTGGGTTAATCTGACAAGGTCAAACACCTCCAGTTTTTCTGCACCAGCACCTCAGGTTCCGTAAGTAAACATGCAGCTTACTATGGCTCACCTGCATGGATGCTCATTGGAAATAGGCACGTTTCCTCGTCTTACCACAGGCCTATAATGACCAAGATCAGGCATGAACTTTTCAATACGTTTCTTGAAATTGAAACCTCCAGTCCTTCAAGGGTGCGAATCTGAGGAATGCCTACGATTTACATTACTGGTGACTTGTCATGAGCTACTCAAATGAATTGTGTATAGTAGAACGGTTTTGGTGTTGAGTTGTGTGACTTATCAGTTTCAAGGGAACGCAAAATGTGGTGGGTGGCGGTCACCAATGTTGATGTCAACCCACAGAGGTAACCGACTATTACCTTTGGGCGTCATTTCTCTCATCGCTTGTTTCTGGAGAAGTTATCTTCCCCGGACTTTGAGGATAGGACAAGAGATGAGTTTTTCCTTAGCTAGATCAGAGGTAGGAAGGTCTGTTACTGCATATGAGGCTAAGTTTTTGCGGCTTATCCCCTGGATGCCACGGACAGTGATATTGACTTTGCATTGATTTGGAGCCGGTAACTCGTCCCATTTCCATACCGCCTTATAGAATGGCTAAAACCGCAAGTTAAGGGAGTAAAAAAAAAGCCAACTTCAAGAATTGTTAGGGAACGGCTTTATAGACCGAGTCTCCCGCTTGGGGTGCTCCTGTTTTCTTTGTGCAGAAGAAAGATGGAGTCTTTCGGATGTGCATAGATTACCGGCAACTAAATAAAGTACTGTTAGAACAGGTACGCTCTTCCTCCGGCATTGATGATTGTTTCGATCAGTTACACAGGTTCTGTGTCTTCTCTAAGATTGACTTGAGATCTTGTTATCATCAATTGAAATACGGTCAGCAGATTGCCAAGAACTGCTTTTTGGAAACAGGTTATGGGCATTATGAATTCTGGTACGGCCTTATGACTAACGAATGCCCCTGCTGCTTTCATGAGCTTGAGGAACGGGATTTTAGCCATATATGGATCTCTTTGTGTCCTATTTATTGAGATATAATGATATACTCCAAAAGTAAGAAGGAACATGAAGGAAGCATCTGAGAATTGTGTTGGCAATGTTGAGGAGAAAAAGCTTTATATGCCAAATTCTCCAAGTGTGAGTTTTTGGCTAAGATTCAGTTGTCTTTCTTGGGGCACGTGGTTTCTTCTAGGATGGGGTGATGGGTGGATCCTTTCTAAGATAGAAGTAGTTAAGAATTGGGTAACTACTCACGTGTGAAATAATAAGCTTTGGGTTGGGTTAGCCGTTACCTACCGTCGATTGTCAAGGGATTCTCTTCTATGCTTCCCAATTGACGAACTTACTACGTAGAATGTTCCATTTTTATGGTCTGATGAATGTGAGAAAGCTTCCAGAACTCACGACTTGGCTGACTAACCGCATCCTTCCTTACCTTTGCCAGTAGAGGTAAAAACTTCATTGTTTATTGTGATGCATCCTATTCTTTTTGGAGTTGTCAGTGCTATGCAAGTATAAGAATGTATTGCTTACTGCTCTCGAGGCAATTAAGGGTGGCATGACACTTAACTATTCGACCCATGATTTAGAATTGGCTTTGCATTCTTGTTTTGCATTAAAGCAATGGAGACACTATATATATGGGTTAAGTGGAATTTCCTATACATCATCGTAGCCTACAGTATGTCTTTATTCCTAAAGATTTGAATTTTTAGACATAGGAGAAAATGGATGGAACTACTGAAGACGACGATATTAACCATCTGTATCACCCATGAAAAGGCTAATGTTGTGGCGAGACAGCCTTAATAGAAAAGCTGGGAGCATGGGTAGTTAAGTCCCACTTACAAGTTCTAGAGACGGTCCCATTGGCTAGAGAAGTTTCAGGCTCTGGCTAATGACCTACTGAGGTTGGAAGTAATGAGAAGGGTGGATTTTTGGCCAGTGTGGAGGCACGATCTTCCTTTTCTTTGACCAAATTACGGAAGGCAGTTTTACTGTGATAAACTGATCGATCCGATATAAGGTGTTGCGAGGAGCGGCTAAAGAAGCATACTGGATGAGGAATGTGTTTTGAGAATTACGGACGGGTAAGTTTGCCTCGTGTTATGATTTATCCGCACACTATATTTACAGATGCCATATGTTCCGGATATTCCTACATCCTGTGCAACCACGATGTTCCGTGACCTGAAAGGCACACACTTTTGGTGTGTAGAATGGCGCGACATGTGTTGATAGGTGTTTTGCCAAATGTCCCAAGTGTCATCAAGTAAAGTATGAACACCAGGCCCGAAGGCACACTTCAGAGAAGGCCCATTCCTGACTGGTAGTGGGAGAGAAATGCAATGGACTTCGTGGTTGGTCTTCAAAGACTTGGCAAGTTTATTCTATTTTGGTAGTTTCTGGACAGATTACTATCTGCTCATTTCATTCCGGTTAAGTGGACTTACACAATGCAGAGAGTTTAGCCCATACTCTACAATCTCAGAAATTGTTCCGGTTTGCTGGAGTTCCCTTTTTCCATAATATCAGATAGAGGTACGTCATTACTTCTATTTTTGGAGAACAATTGCAGGATGAATTAGGTACTAGGTTGGACCTTAGTACTTCTGCATTCACCCTCAGAACCGGTGGGGCAGTCCTGAGCGAACAATTTTCAGATGTTGGAAGATATGCTTCGTGCATGTGATAAAATTTGGTGGTCATTGGGATAACTTCTTACCCTTAGCAGAGTTTTATCATTCCAACATATCTACACTCAGTATGATATGGCTCCTTTCGAAGCATTGTAGGAGGAGAGTAGGTCCCTCCCATTGGTGGTTTTGATGCTTCGAGTTTAGACCTTGGGGGTACTGAACCTTTTGAGGGATCATTAGAGAAGGTGAAATCTATTCAAGAAACTTTTAGCGGCTAAAAGTAGGGCAAAAGGATTTTCATATCGAAGGTTAGGGACTTGGACTCATGGAGGGTGAGCAAGTCTTGCTGAAAGTTTCGCCCATGAGGGTTGATGCGGTTTGGTAAAAGAGGTAAGCTCAGCTGAATGTATTTTGGCCATGTTGAAGTACTTAGCGAGTTTGGGAGTGGCTTATATTAGCCTTGGCCCCAGGAACTCTCCGGAGTGCACCATGTATTTTCATGTGTCCATGTTGAAAAGATACCATGGGGATGAAAACTACATCATTCGTTGGGATTCAGTTCGCTTGATGAAAACTTACTATGGGAGGGCCTTTTCCATTCTAGATATGAAATTCGCCGAGTTGAGATCAGGGACATTGCCTCATCAAAGTTCATGTAGAATAGCAACCAGTTGAAGATAGTCCACTTGGAGTAAAGAAGGCTGATATGGCAGAAAATACCCACATCTGTTTACAATTCCGGTACTCTTTGCCTTGTTTTTTTCCTTCTTATGATCGTTCGAGGTGACGATGGGTAATTGTTTATCTATTTAACACCTGTTTAGGTCGTTTTGGCAGCACGATTTTTATTTTCTTTCTGGAAAACTGGCTGAGTCAAACAACGGATCCCACACGGACGCGTCATATGAGCACGACGGACCGTCAGGGGGTCTCATTCAAAAACACTTAGAATTTAGAAATTGGTACTGATATCGACTCTCTGAACGTCACTACGGGGTGTCAGGAGCGGACCGTCTCAAGCATGAGTCCGGTCCAGACCTTGGTAAAAATCTAGCCTCTGAACTCTTTGACGGAAGCATCGGCGGACCGTCTCAGGCACGACGTGGCCCGTCAACAGACTCGTACTCCCAGGCGGGTCGGATTTCTATTAATATGTTTTAAGGGGAGGGGCGTTTTGGACTTTCATTCTTATACTTATACAGTTAGTGTTGAATATTAATTAATCCAATACTTGGGGGTTAAAATGAGACCATTGAAACAAGAGTGGGGATATTTTATCATCTTTTATACTTATCTATGATTATTAGGGTAAAATAAACGGGTTTGAATAGAAAAACAGAAAGACAGAGAGAGAGGAGGAGAAACGACGATAAGAAAGGAGACGAAGAGAAAAGGCCAAACACTTTGAAGATTAGCTTGTTTTTCCCGAATTCCTTTGGTGGACGGATGTAGTTATGAACTTTTGCTATTCGTAGTAACTCTTAATAGCGAATGATTATTTATTCGGGTAAGTATCGTAAACCCTTCTATATGCTTAATTGTCTTCTTGTATGAATGTTATTACATAAATTGTGATAAATATGCATGATGAAGCTTATGGAATCCTAAATCTTTGAAACCTAATCTGCCTTGTTAATAAGAATTGATGATGCCTTGGTATTAAAATAGAGGCTTGATGAACTAAAGTTATGAGAATAGTGGAACGGGTTTTCACGTAATCGACACGTAGAATTAAGGGATCGGTGTCCACACGACCTTAGAATAGGGGATCGGGTGTCACGGAACCGACACGAGAGAAATAAGCAAATGATCTTGCAAAGACGTTAATATACTCATCTAAATGAACCTAATTCCCAAATGGTATGGCATTGAAGGCTTAGTCCTCATGGGTGAACCTTGGATGTGCTTAGGAATGGTTATAGAAACTTGTTAGTTGCTACATTTGAGTATTGTATTTGATTTATGATATTTTTGATATAATACTGTTTTCTATTTTGATTGGCCCCGATGATACCTTCAGTACTTGTGTTTGTACTGACCCTACTTGTAATGTTTTCTTGTTATTTGTGGAGTGCAGCAACGTACCATCATATTCCTCAACCGCAAACTCTAGCCAGTCTTCATCATGTCGGATGGCTTGGGTGAGCTAATGCGTCTAGCTTGGAATGGATCATCTTCTTCAATGTCTTGAAATGCCTTGAAGTTCCGGCAATGTACCTAGCTTTTTAACTTATTTTAATCTTCTTAGATACTCTTAGATTAGTAATTTGAGATAGATGTTATTGTGGTGAGACTTCCATTTTGGACTAATAGTATGGAGTTTTTTAATAAGTTACTTAAGTCGTATTTCATTATGAGTTTTAAGTCTTCCGAATTATTTTGTTATTTATGTTGAAACGTTGGGATGATGGGTTGGTTCGCTCACTAGTATGTAATTGTGGGTGCCAGTCGGCTGCCCGTTTTGGGGGGGGCCGTGACAAATACCTTAACCCCAATAATAAAATATAGTCGTTTGCCATGAATTACCCAAATGATCATTCACTCTAAATGGGTATTTTTAATAAGTTAAATTACCAAAAATACAACTTTATCGATTCTAGGAAGCAACTTCGCGTCGCGGGTCCAATTCTCGTCATTTTTATTGAATTTTGAGTTGAGGCAATGAGGTGTGTGTAAGCCTCGCGTCGCGAGGTTTCTTCGAAAATCTTGATGTAGAACACCTTGTGTTCATCTCGAGTAGCGCCCCACACCTCCAGATCTTGCCTGCTTGCATGCTGCCACGCTGCCTGCCCACGCATGTTTAGTCCTTCCAAGGACCCTTTCGGTGGTCCTTGAGGTGTCGCTACCAGACGTTTGGAACCTTTGTACTACATATTACCTATCCAAGTTCTCTTTAATAAATTTTGACTTCATTTGAAACATTAAAATATTCACCAAACATAGGGACGTCAACTAGTTCAAATTAGCTTGTTTCCGGATGTTAAGGTCTTTCTTAGTTGTTTTGGCTCTAACCATTTCCAAATTACTTTATTACATTTATATAGGTCTAGAAAACATTATTTTATGGATTATTCTCTAGTATAATTGGAATTTCCAGAGTGTTACACATCTAATAGTGATTTAACCGATAATCAAGTAAACTGAATCAATCACAACTTAATTCACATTAAGATCAAACCTAGGGTTAAGGGTCAAGTATCATGTTCATCTATTTAGATCATAGCATCACAAATTGTCATAATCAAGTTTAAATAAATGTAAATCTATTCATTAAAGCCGAAAGAAACCATAAACAACTCAGTTCATAACATAAAATTTGTAATTGATTGAAATCCATTTGAAAACCCAACTTTAGAAATACTTTAAAGGAACCCTTTGAGGAAAGAAGTATCAAAGATGAATAATATACCATAACTTAACCTTTGATAAAGATTTTTTAGTGATATAATCCCTTTCCAGCCCCAATAACCTCCCCTAGGTTGTCTTCAATGGTGTCTTCAAATAGAGAGATAAAGAAGAGAGAAGGAAGAAAGTTTATTTTTTGAGTTGTGTTTAGATTATAAGGGGAGTTAATTAACTTCGTTAGACACACTTAAACCCCTAATTAACTTCTTTATGCCTTAATTAAATAAATTAATCAACATTAAAATATGCAGGAAAACTTTGTTCCTCACAAACGGAAACCTTGGTCGATGGCCGTCTTGAGCGTATGGCTGGTCCCTCCCACCCTGCAGCCCCCTTGGCTCAATCGTCGTCTTGGTGAAAGAAATGTGCAGGCGAAGGATTTCCCATTTTGTCTAAGTGTGGGACGACGGTTGGAATCGACGCTCGGTCGATCCATACACTGGACGTTCCTTGGCCTTCGTGGTTTGCACACTTCCTAGGCAGTGTTTCCTTTTACGTGCTAGGGTTCTCCTCGAGGGCCCTTGGTTGGCCCTTGGGGATTTGTAACCAGATGTTTAGACCACATATCCACTTTAACATTTATTGTACACCCTTCAACATAATTTCATGAATTTCTAACTCTTAAAAGATAGTCAAATAGGGTTAGGCACGCAAGTACCTCTTAGAACTAGTTTACAAATGTCATGGACTTTTTGGAACATAAAGTTCCTAAATGACTTATATTCATTAAAATAGATCTTAAAATAGTGTTTAGACCCCATGGCACCTATGCTAGGCTCTAACACTCGTCTTGGATTTTCGAAGTGTTACATTCAATATATACAATATATTACTTATCTTTTTATCTTTCTTCCTTCCATAAGTTACCCTCAATTGTATTTAGTACAATTATAACCTTGAGTTCACCTTACAATAGTCTTTCATAGATATTCTTCACAAACACAACCACATTCACAAGTCATAATTATCATCATACACTTCAATTTTGCATAAAGCTCATCACCTAAAACGAATCCTAAGCAATACTAGCGCAATTTATAGGTAGCATCCCATAATACTACTTCCAGCAAAGTGTACCTAAGAAGTCACCCTAGACTAGGCATAACATACTTAAGAACTAAAAACACTTTCATTCATCAATAGACATAAGACCACATACTTCCTAGCATCACATAAGGATTCTTTGCTTTACTAGATCCTTAGCCACAACTTATTTAATTCATATCATAAGTAAACCACCCTCGCATCTCCTTAACATCGTTACTTGTGCAAGTATACATCGAGTGTCACACCCCCAAATATAATAAGTAAATTCACTTACAATCCATCAGTGTAACTCACATAGATACACATAATTGATGTCTTAATCATAGAAAAGTCACTTAAAATTGCATTCATAAAACTCAAACATACCTATAATAAGTCTTACTTTCAAAAAATTACTATTCTTATCTTTTCTTGGTGTTCACTAGTGCAATGCATGGGTAGGGTCCATAGTCCTACCTATACTAAGTAATCTTTTCAAGTAGTTGTGGTTAGAGTGCATAATCTTACCTTAGTTCATTTCTTACTTTTGGGAGATTTATACATAACCAACTTTGATCTTCTGAGATAAAGGGAATCCGGTGTTCTAATCCCATACAAAAAAGATAGGATTAACACATGCCTAAGGTGCAACCATTGTACATAGCTATCCAGGTGGAAACCACAAGCTATAACCTACGGGGGCACGTAGTTATGGAACATGGAGATGGCTTCTGAAAACCTTGTCTTACTAACATGGAGGTTTCCATCTCATGAAACAATATCTAGGTTGGGGACCCAGACTTGCTAAATGTGAAGGTTCTATTTGTGGGAAGTAAGACTTACTAATGTGAAGCCCCACTCTCATTTGTCATTTTCACTTGGTGCTAGGCTCTAACTCCCTTATTATTATATTTACGCCTTTAATACTATAATTCATAAGAAAGTTTTTACGAGCTTGCTCCTTCATACATCATATAGCTAACTGGATTCTAAGATGAGAATTCCCTTTCATCATAGACCCTACTTCATGTGAGAATGTCCTTTCACATATTCATAAAATCATATATCATGTGTGTGTGCATAGAATGTGAGATCTACCTTTACATAAATACCTATAGTAACATATAATCATAAATTCATTAATCTAATACTTACATGATTAAAAATAGGTAATGATGCATAGGAGAACTACCCTTTCCTTAGTTATTACAAATCTACCCTACTCATAGATATGCATGAACTGTGTGTGTACATTGGTCGACATAGTCACATAATGTCTATCACATAGAAATGAGGAAGCCACACTCTAAAGATCAAAATATATGTACAACATTCTTCACGTCTCAATGCATACACACATATATAGTAGTAAGGAATATAGACTAAACACACTCACATTGTATCATAGGAGACAATAACATACTCAATCATTAGAATAGAAAACTCCTACCATTATTTGATCACACATTCATATAGCGTTTATATAGGTCGGGGTCATTCTATAAGAATATTGTTCATCACTAGACAAAATAGACACCCTAACTCTAACATGACCATGACACATATAGATATAACATCATCCCCACACCTAGATATACAACTAGTGTGGAAGTTTATACATATAACTCTAGATAACATGAATTAAAACATGATATTCGAATAAAGGCTAAATCCTTCAACTTCCTACATATGGAATCATCATATAAATTCATCTTGTATCTTATTCCTTCAATGACATGATAATATCACATAAAAATGTACAATAATATAAACAACGCCACCATAACTGGACCATACCAATTAATACAATTCAATATACATTCTAAGCTATTTAGAGAAAATAGGTCAACTTACCAAATTTCCAAGCTAATGATCATATTTTATCATTCATCCATAGTTCATATTAAATTGATATAGATATTAATAGCGATGGGCAATTCAATACAATCTAATAACAATTCTATCAACATTAAATAAAGATCACAAGACCTACATTATAGGGAACTTTGAGAAATTAGGAATATCACATGTTATTCATAAAATTTGATACATATTCATAATAAACACAGTAAATAAACATATATTCCTCATTATAACGCTTTTTAAATCACTTTAACAGTGAACCCATGACTAAATTAAAATATAGGATTTTTTACTTAGAATCATGCTTAGAAAAAGCTTTGAAAGGACTTCATATATAAATGGTTATTTATGTATGAAGGATCATTGTACATTTTACATTAGAAAGTCAACGCAAATCAAGAAAGATCCAAGAATCCACCTGTATAGCATCTTCTTGAGCTTGGTCTTCAATGGAAGTTGTGGGGTTTTTTGAAGAAGGGAAAGTTTGGGGTTTAAGGAATTTTTTATTTTTATTTGAGTGATTGGGGTTTAAGATGGGGGAAATGGGCGTATAATGACCTAAAATTAGTATATAGAACACCCCCGAAATACCCAAAACACCCCTACATTGATTGGACAACTTTACACAAGTCAAATATCACATAAGCTTTAGAAATTATCTTCAGGGAACAAGTCCGTGTCGTGGAGCTATTTCCACAAGGCTTTAGAAATTACTTCTTGGAAAGTGAAGTGTGGGACCATGGCCCGACGCACCTATACTTGTCCAATGTTCGGGGTTCTTTCTGGATCCCTAATGCAATCCTTGGGGGGTCGGACCTAAACGTTTTGACCCTTAACATTCTTATTAGGATTGTAGGGTCCAATAAAGTGTCTTTCAACTCCAAACAATACGTAAAAACATGATAGATATACAAGGACTTGCTAGCACGTTTAAAGACAAACTTTCGGATGTCTAGAACATTCTGGATGTTTGACCTACATACTTCTCAAATTAAATTATACATACTATAAAACATCTAATTAGTCATTTAGGACTTTATAAACTCATAAGCAACATGTTAGGCTCTAATTCAACCTAGGTCATTTTGAGGGTGTAATAGATGTCTTCCATGGTAGTAGGTCTATTATGTTAGTATTCTAAGCTCAATAGATAAAACGAAAGAAAAGTTATCTTGGATTAGGTTATCCTACAGAAGTAATCAGTATGTATGGTATAATTGGATGACATTCATACATGGCACATGTATGAGTATAAGCTACCTATGAAATGAACTACAATGTGATTTATGCTTATCTTGAATAGTTGTTTAGAGTCCTTCCATGATATGATTAGTTTTAGATGATAGTCAATTTTCAAATATGAAAGTAGGTCAATAGTGACACTTAAAAAGGGTTAAAACAAGAATAGAGTGACTTCAATATATGCTTAGTGTGTGAGGTAGAATGGGATGCCCCACATGCATTTCACAATTGTACCTTGAAGTAAACTTAGAGGTATAGTTATATTTTGTCATAAAGAACATAGGTCATAATTGTGAAAGTGGATTATGATTAAGAATGACCAAAGAGAGGTGCCTAGCTTAGGTAGTCGAATGGGATGCTACATTGTCTTTGCACAAGTATACTTGGAGGCAGGTGGCTTGTGACGTGGCTCATTTGAGTAAAAAGAACAAATGATTGAAGTATAAACTTATGCATGTCTTATGATAAAATGCTATTCTTATGATATTATTTTTTATAATTATGTATTTTATTGATTAACTCTTTGATATATCTTATGTTTCATATGTTAGCTTTAATACATGGTACATTTTGTACTAACGCATATTTCTTACATTTCTAATCGTATATAGCTCATATCATGAGATTCAATACTTGTAGGGTAGGTTCCTAAGTTATAGTTGGAGAAGGTTGAAGATTGGTGAGTCGCCATTCGAGGACAACATGCTTATGTTCCTGATACGCTCAAACTTACTTCTTAAATAAGAAGTAAAGCGTCGTGTCAAGTAAATAACCAAACTAGTGAAGTTGGGATCGTTCCCACGAGGAAAATAATCTATACTTAACTTCAACTTGTTATTACTATTGTTTGGTCAATGACTTGCTTGGAAAGTAAAAGCAATAAAAGGGGGGTTTTCCTATTTCTAAATAATGAAAATAACTAACGCAGATTAACGAGTACATTTAACAACTTTGAAATGTTGGATTTTAATCAATTATCAAAGTAACTAGGGTTTACGTGTCCCCACAGGTTCATAACTTGATAATTCTAACTATAACAATTCTTATTTTTTCCTAGTATCTTGCAATGCAAAATGATATTGGTATTTTCTACATCCTTGGTCCTACATCTAGAAAAATTCACTTCCGCACCTTTTTCCTGCTACGTGTGTTGCTATCCTAACCCTTACTTTACCTCATATTAATCATCGTATTCATATTTGACTAATGTTAGTACCTCGTACCATGAATCTAACCATATTATATAGTATACACTAAATCGATGTTGATAATTCTTCTTACTAATTATCTACCCTCCTTCGTCCGGAAAGTAGGCATTAATGCGGGTTCTAACTTGGCCATCCGTTCAAAAGACTTCTAAGCGAAAGATTATTGAATACATGCAAGACACCATTCTAAATTGTTATTTTGTTAGGTTTTTTAACTCATTATTTGCCTATGTTTACCAACAACCCCTAGTTCTGGAGTCTAGTATACTCATAGTCATAATCACAATATCAAATTAGTTAAATAGAATTCATGTAACTTAGCTTTCAATGAGAAATAGTAAAATCCGAGTATTTGCTTGATTAATCACCAACATTAACTTGTAATAATCTCAACGTAATCAATAATTCACAAAAAGTCTAATCATAATAAATGTCTAACTTCTAAGAGTCTAAACAATGATCCACGTCTTAACTAATCCCGAGTCCTAACCTCAAAAAGAGGTTTTTTGAACCTTTATAAAAATAAAAACCTAATTAACAGGACTCTATTTGGCTGTGAAATTCTGTCAACAACGCCGCTAAGTGCGGACCTTCGCGACGGATCTTCATGGTCACGACGGACCGTCATGGACTCTGTCATCCCATTATTATGCAGTTTCTCTTCTGTGCTCGTCTTCATTACCCTCGACGGCAAGTATGACAGACCGTCTAGGCCACAACAAACCCGTCAAGGGTCTTCGTTCCAAACCCTTCAACTCTTGGAATATGGGTACTAGATACTCTCTGAACTTCATGAAGAACCTTAGGACCGGACGTCATAGACACGATGGACCATCCACAAGCTTTCCAATCCACATCACACGTGTCGAAATACAAAAATATACGGACATTTACTAAAGATATGTTTTTCTCTTGCTATTTTGAAAAACCTTCCAATAAAAGGATAAAAGCAATCATACAAGTTCGTTACCAACATATAAGATAATATCAAAAAAATCTTAAACTTTAAAACATAATCATTAAGTTACCCATTTTATCATATATGCCCTCTTCCTAAGGTTATCCTAAGACCCATGTTAGTATGACATGAAGAGACCGCCCATAAAACCTATACAATACACACCTAGGTGTCCTTAAGACTTCCAACGATAAGGAAATTTACAACTCAATATACTAAATTTAGGAGAACATACATCTCATAAGTTATTTAGAAGTCTATCATACAATTAGGGGACTTCACACAATGGTCTTGGAAGACCTAGCGAACCCAAATTAGTATTTTTGAAATCCTACTCGTGCCATGTGTAAGTTTGTTTTATTCCACTACCCACATGTTGTAGAACCTATGCAATAACTAGAGTGTACATCCCATATGATAATAATAGGCACGAACCTACATAGATCATACAAGCAAGGTTTGGAATCTGCTGTCATAAGAGCCCACACCATGGAAGGTGATCTACTTGCCAATGTTCGAAATAAGGACACACCCCATTTAGGCACATGAGTTAAGGGATGTAAATTGCTTATTTGAACTCTAGTTTCATTCTCAAGTAGAGCTACTACCACAAGAATATCCACTCGGTGCTTTGCGTATATTCTCATTCTGTAAGTCATTCAATTAATAGTATAATCATGAGGGATCCTACACATTCGTTCATATTAAAGGTTCCATATTAGTCTTTAATATAAAGGTACCTACTTTAGGTCTACCGATCCTACACATTCGTTCATATTAAAGGTTCCATATTAGTCTTTCATATAAAGGTACCTACTTTAAGTCTACCAATCCTACACATTCGTTCATACATCCATTCAATGTAATTCTAGTAACAAGTAGGGACAACTAAGTCTACAAACACAAGATACACCATAATTTTATGAAGAGTTTTCTTAGTCCTTCATCATCATATATCAACAAATAGAGAAGAATGACTTTCAATCATATCATTATAGAACCCATACAAGATCATTTAGACATCACACGAGTACCTCCACCTTATACATTCACATATACCATATCATCATTCAATTTGAACACCCATATAATCCATTACATGAGAGTACCTCCACCTTATACATTCACATATACCATATCATCATTCAATTTGAACACCCATATAATCCATTACATGATAATACTACAATTTACACAATAATGATGACAAGGCAAAGATCGTAATATTTATAAAAATTAAACACTACCACCATAAGTGGAATATACAAATAAATTGAAATTTGATACAAATTCTACATTAAATAAGGAAATTTGTTCAACTTACCACATTCCAATAGACACAATCACCCTTTCTCAACATTTCTAATATTTCCACACAATAGTAGAACGTACCAATTACAATATCCATAAGACTAGACCACTAATTAATCCATATAAATATTCAAGGAAACCAAAAAATAGATATCAATACTATAAGACAAAATAAGAACAATTCCTACAGTGATCAACATATAATTCAACAGCCCATAACAATCTCAACGTTTATTCAACATAATTAGATCATAATAAATATACCCACTTTAGAGCAATATTAGGACAATTCAAGATGCGGGTAATCTTGGAATTTTACTATGATAAAAATCATCAATTAAACATGAATACTTCATAACTCATCAATTATCATATATTTATAAACAGCAAGGAACCCATTTCTTCGAATTCGAAATAAATGTTTTAGGGTTCACTAGACTATTTCGAACACAGCCATGACATTTACGCTACTTGAATGAGTGATGAATACAAGGTGTATATCACCATACCATATTTAAGATCACATAATCCACGAAATTTGGTTTGTAAAAAGAAAACTTATAAGTATTGATCTTCTTCCCAGAATTTCACATGGTCCTTCCCACTGGAGGATTTCAAAGGAGAGAATGTTAACAGAAAGAGAGAGAAGAGCTTTAATATTGTTTTTATTACAATGCAGGTTGGGGTTATAGATTTGGGTTGAAAACTTTAAGTATTGATCTTCTTCCCAGGAATTTCAAGGTCCTTCAATGGAGGATTTCAAAGGAGAGAATGTTTACAGAAAGAGAGAGAAGAGCTTTAATATTGTTTTTATTACAATGCAGGTTGGGGTTATAGATTTGGGAAATAGGGTGCAAAAATGACTTTAAATCAATATATAACAAGCCCTCAAAATACCCAAAACACCCCTACATTAGTAGGACCTTTTAATTAAGTCTAATTTGACTTAAAACGATGCGACCAAAATCTGGGACATGACTGCGCGCCGTGTAGGAACCTCCAAATCTTTTTTATAAAATTTAATTTGAGGCAGGAAGGATTGTGACAAGCTCGCATCGCAATGCAACTTTTTTCCTTTAAAGTGTAGGGGGTACGATGCGCCAGCACCTTCAAAATGGTGTTGCCTGCACTCTGCGTTGGCAGCCTCTTTGGAAAATCTTTTTCCTCCTCAAGGACCCTTTGGTTGGTCCTTAGTGAGTCATCGTCAGATGTTTTGACCCTAAACTCATTTGTTTTAATTTAACAGGTCTACCAATCCAATATATATCCATACTAGTCTCAGTGTAAGACGATTTTTAGGACGACTTTTCGACCCTTTGACGTTTGACTTCAAACTCTTTATAACTGCATATAAAGATATTCTTTCTTATTTTTACAAGTTATTAACTCAATAAACTCACAGGAAGATCTAATTTATCTTATTTTATTTTCAGGCTGTAACAATACTCCCCCACTCGGAAAACGTTCTTCCTCAAATGACATTAAAATACTTTTGACACTTTAAAGAGGTAAAAACTCAAGACTATCCTCTCACAACCATACCACATCAATACAAAAATATACATATATAGGAGGAACATAATTCTAGACATACATGAGATTTCAAAAATCAATAATGAAAGTAGGTATTATGACATCATACAATCTATGTACAATAAGAATTCCACATCTTCTGCTAGTTTCACATAGGAGGAACTTCCTTCTTCACATATCATCATGATCACCACAAAATTTCTAAAAACATTATGCCAATTTCTTATAAAAAGCACAATTATGAAACAATGTGAAAAGTCACTTTTAAACATGCTCAAAAATATACTCAAGCAACATGTAGACAATATGCTATAGATGCACATCAACATGACAGACAAAATAATTTAAGCTCATTTTGACCTCGTGTGTATTAAAAGATCTATATAAAACCATAAAATTCCTTTATGGAATGAATATCATCAAACTGAAGGGAACCATTAATTTTCCACTTTTTTCCCAAAATACATTCCCAAATTAATGTGCCTATGCATACGGGTGACAAAGGTCCACGCGCAAATTGATGAAGAAAAAATTCTCAACCCAACTTACGGCAACATACTCTACCTCATTGAAGAATATAACCCCACCACTCAGCATGAACGACATAGATAATATCTCATCCCTAAATAAGGAATTATAACTTACCAGGCACCTTCGACACGAAGGATATGCTTGTCTCACTAGATGGAGAGCAATAAAAGTGAGGTTGAATCATGTAATTTTCTTGACTCCCCCAAGTTACCCGACCATTACTAAGGAGAAGTTGTTTCGACATTCTCTTTCTCTGACGTTCAATAGCTAGTACAATAATACTACATGATTCAGCATATTTTCGCACAAACCATAACAACCAACGGTACGGCAAGACCCTTATCCAAGTGGTTTCTTCACATAATACGTGTTTAATAATTGAAAGGAAGGAGAGTTGGGAACCAACTACTTCACTCATAGTTAGCCTTAGGAGCACTAGGAACATCTTGGTCTACATACATCTTCTTAAATCTTGTTTTGCCTTGTTCATCAGTTCTTCCCTTATTCACATCTCCACCTCTCTTTCTAAAACTTGAACTCTTAAATGGATTGAGCATACACAATGATCCTAGATAGGGTCATGTCATCATAGAGCATTGACGTACTACACTTTTTCTTCACAAGTTCAGTAAAACCAGTTAAGGCCTTACTCATCTCATCTCTATGGTTAGACATCAAGGATGGAACATATTTAGACAACAAGATTAGCTTCAAATAATACTCCTCCACACTTATATTACCTTGTCTAAGGTTTATAAACTCCTCAACCTTAACGTCCCACTTTTGAAGGGGAAATTACATCACTAAGAAAACTTACTTAATCTCTTTACCATTAATTAGGACCCAATTTAGTCGTAATGTTCTTCCATTATGTGTACCAAACTAGAGAAACCTCCTTTCAATTGGTATGAAGCAAGCTTTTCCTTCTTCTTAGAAACACCCTATCATGGTCTATCTTATTAACCTCCATGCTGCGAGCTTAGGGAATACTCGTCCCCCACTACGGATTCCAATAATATTTAAAGGGTTATCTCCAATAAACCCCAAACCCATCATTTAGTTGTGGGCTGAGATATTCTCAATTGCATTGCACGCCCATAGGAACCATATCTCTATTTTCTTGTGCCATAATGGCTCGGGCTTAGGTAAAAAAAAAGACCCTCTAACCTCCGCATTAGTCATTCATGGTGAATCCCATGCATAACGCTCATCACTTCAGGTGACTCACAGGGACTTGTTTCACTTTGAGGAACTATGACACTCCTAGGGAACCTGTTCACCTTGGGAGGAACCATAATCGTTCTCACATTCCCAGCTTCTACTCTTTTTTGTTTCGGATCTTTGTATTCAATATCCCTATAAACATAAGAAAAAGATATTTAGGTAAATGAATCTCATTAACTCTACTTTATGGCGGGCAAGATAAAAGGTACGATGCAATTTAAACTTCTATGGAGTTTTCCCCTTTTTTGAGCCTCAGCCTCTCGCTCATAATGGTGTCCGTGCAAATCACCAGAAATAAAAAAATTTACTAGAGTGGCTTTACATGGAGTTCTTCTCGGAACTCCTTAGGAACCATTTAACTAACGTTATGATCTGATAAAAAGTTTGTTTATCGAACCCGGAAAACCCTCTAGTCATAACAAGCGTATTAACCTCTTAGAGATCTTATAAAATCCCTTAGCATTCATTCATTGCATTGTCATAGAAATACTGTTGAAATTAGAAATTTTTAAACAAATCACAAGGATTGAAGACAATAACACTTTTAAAAGAGATCTTTCTTAGAAAATGGAAATTGAGTCGGGAAAGTAAGCCTAACAAGACAAATTTTATAGAACCTCAATCTCAGGGACCGCCGCACTTACATGATATGAAACATAGCCTAAATACAAAGTGTTAAATGAAAGAAAACTACAGAACATAAACTGTGGCGCTTGACCTATATAGAAATAGCCGTCGTATACTTGCAAGGAATTTACTTCCCAAGCTCCCACTTTAGAAATTCTCACCTTGCACCCGACCCGACCTACATCTTGTGTAATAGATAAAGATATGGATATTTCTTTACAAAAAACTAATATGGTGACATGTAAGAAAACCATGGGAAAAGGGAAATTTACTTAAAGATATGATTTTCATGATATTTTCACAAAACCTTCATAATACATGGATAAAATCCATCATACAAGTTCATTACAAACATATAACATAGTACAAAAAAATCTTCATTGTAAAACCATAATCATTATGTCACCCATTTTATCATATAGGACCTCTATCTATGGTTATCCTAAGGCCCACCTTAGTAAGACATGCAAAACCGCCCATACAACCTCAATACACACCTAGTTGTTCCTTAATACTACCAAAGCTAAGGAAATTTCCAATTCAAATACTAACTTAGTGAGAAGATACAGTGCGACATAATCTCCTTTATAAGTCAATCAATACAATAGGGACGTCACATAATTGTCTTGGGATGACCTCGAACCCTTACTTTTGCATTGTTTCATAAGCCTAACATCGTTTCCCGCCCAATCGGATCGCAACTGGCACCCACACGTATCCTTCTATGTGAGCGAATCACAAACCCAATCCGTAAACCTTAACATTTCACAATGCACTTTCACCATCAACAATAAAGATAATGCGGAAGACTTATAACTCATTAGTACAAATCCATATTGCATCAAAACCACAGTGTACTCATCTAAACTCAACCCATATATCTATTATCCCCAAATTGGAAGTATCACCACAAGACCATCTATGATCAAATAACTAAACATACACAGATATTCTTTAAAAAAAAAACTAAATAACAAGACAGCACTAGTCCCTGCCGGACACTTGAAACGGCCCTCAAACATGAAGAAGCTTAGACCGTTCCACATGCCTAGAATCATTAGTCGCACCTAGAATTGCTGACGATCTGTACGTGATTGAAGAACTGTCTAGAGACATGCTACGTTGGACAGGAAGCTAAGGAACGTTGTGCTGCCTCCGCACAATATCTCACTTAGCAGGAAACATATAAGTAGGGGGTCAGTACAAACACATACTGAGCATGTTTGAATTCATTCACGCCCACTCAAATATAAAGCATATATCTCCGTAAACAATACCATCATAAAACAACCTAATATTATTTACCAGGTTGATAGCCAACAAGTATAATACATTCATTTATTATAATCACCGATCATATCTATGAGGACTCAAGCCTCGCCCACCATCTCTTTTGTGGGAAACATATTCTTTTCAGACTTGAGCTATATAGCACTTTCAAGATTCATTACATCTAATTACTCTCTTGTGTCGTTACGTTAACTACCGTCCCGCTTCATTAGTCTTTAAGTTTTGCCGGTGGCTGTTTGTCGGTTACGTGACATCTATCCGTCGCCTCATACTCTAGTGATCGGAATGCTGACACCCCGATCCCCTAAATACACGGTGTCGGTTCGTGACACCCGCCCCATAATCTCAGTCTATTCAGTAAATCAAGCACTTCTTTTTATACCAAGGCAATATCATCTCATTACTTTAGTTGCAATCAAGCCTGATCTATTAGGTATACCAAGCATCATCATTGAATCAAGAGAATTGAAATAGTCACATGTGTTTTTTTCCCCCTCCTTGTTCCCCTTTGCACGGTGAATAAATTCTGCTGACAAAGCCTTATCCTGAACTTAGTTTTTTTCATCAACACCCTCAGTATCTATCGAAACCTACTCCCTCCCTCACACTCCCTGCCTACCCCACCTCCCCTTCCCGCCGTCCTCCCTCACCGCCCGACCCTCCTCCCTTCCTCCTCCCCCTTCGCCCCCACATTATCATTCGCTTAATTCAGAGTTTACTGCAACATAGCACAAATATCATACAAAAACCCACTATATCACCTAACCTCCACGAAGAATTAGTGATCAAGCAATGCAAAATTTCCGCCCTCAAATCCTATGAATGTCTCTTCGTTTGGTCCTCAAATTCGCTGAATCGTTAGACATTCGATTTTCCCGACATGCTTTCTGGTCCATCAGTTTTTTTAGATTGTCACTAGTATATCCCAAGCCCATATACATTAAACACCGAAGCACATTACCTCTTTACATATTGTTACCTCTATCAAATCAAACTCATACTAACTTAAGTATAGAAAATGCCCACTAAATAACCCACGGTAATTAACTAACAACTTGTTATGTCTTGAATTTGGTCTCATCTTTAATCACAATAAACCACATTTGTCTTTAAATTAAGAAGGAATCGAAAAGCAGGAATGTTTTCTGTTTTCACTTACCGCCCAATAATTAAGAACTTTAGGGACTTAATTGACTATTTTATCACACCCCCATCCGATTACTTCATACTCGATTAAATAAGGTACTAAATAGACGTCCAAATACGAG